>JASTWP010002961.1:0-33085 GCA_030770255.1 Temnothorax ravouxi
TCTCATTACGTTCCGCTACGAATCAAGAAACGCCGGTCCTCGATCATGCCCAGCAAGAGGCATGGACGTTGGACGCCCGTCCCCGCCAATTCAAAGGCAATCACGTGAAGACGTGCACGAGGCGCGCACGCTGCTCGTATTTGCGTATCGACGTATCGCCTAAACACGTTATTCATCTTCGTCAGGTATATCCCGCGTCGCTGGAATCCTCCCCGCGGTGAGGTGAGGTCGACAGGCAACCATGAACGCGCCCCCGCGGTTATGATATATCGAGGGACATTAAGACGCACGTGTGCGCGTGCAAGCGGGGGTGTACACGCATACGCGAGCGTTGCGGTGGCTATTGTGCCTGCCAGGCTCGTCAATCGACACGTCGGGGGTTATCTCCTCCGAATTCGGTCCTTATTACATTTTTCTTCTTTCTCTTTTTTTTTTTACGTCAACGCGAGAGAAATTAGCCTGGCGACAATGCCGGCCAGGTATTACCCGCGTATCCGACCTTAAAGGCCATCCATCATTCTGGATGTACGCTTACCCCCGTAGCGTTCTAATATTATCATAATGCCATTCGCACGTCCATTGTGCGACGCGATCAAACGCTCGTGACGAAACGCCCGCGAGATTCGAGCCCCTATCGTCGGCACGTCTGACAAATAATGTTCGCGTGCGTGAGAGGGCCACGATATTTTACACGCGATGGGCTTCCAGTCGAAAATCCGGCGCAGGCTTTACGGAACGTATCCTGGTAAATCGATAAGCGAGTATTATGTGATGGAATAAAATTGAATCTTCGGGATCGAGTTTATCCTGGCGTCTACATCGGGAACGGCAGATAATCTCTTTCACAACATTTACCGACGTCCATGCATAACGAGAGATCCTACAAGATTGTAGGAACATTGCGGAAAGCATATGTTATTTCCGAAAGTGCGTAACGTTTTTATCGATGCTGCTTGTTATATAAATAATTTCAATATATGACGTAATAATTGAAATGACAGTACAATCTTATTGAAGAAATGCAATCTTATGTCATAACAGAACTTGTATATTTCACACACATTTCACATTAAATTTGTTCGATGTTCGATTGTATTGAATTGGATCGAGACTTTATTTATTTTTTATTTCTGTACATTATTCTTGTATTCAAAAGGAATAATTCGCGCATATAAAAAAGAAATTTAAATTATTAAAACTTTTTTCAAAACATATCGATGTATTTTTTTTATTATATCTTACAATTATATTTTTCTGCTATCTCAACTCAAAGAAGTAATATTATATCATTTCGAGCATTTCAAATGTTCTCAAGCATTTCAAAAGCGACGGAATTGCCGCGAAATGGGCAATTCAGTTTGCGCTATCGTGACGAAGGCGCAGCGTCTCGTTGCAGCGATCGTAATCAGACGGAAGAATATCGAACGGAATAAAACAGCTATCAACGCGAAACACCAAGACGATTCGAGGGAAAAACAAACATATATCGCGGCGTCAGTCGGGTGCACGCGAAATCGAAGCACCGCGAATTCTCAAATAAACGGAAGTTTCGGCGAGAGGCGCTCTTATTGAGAGAACGAACGGCTGCCGCCGCGCGCTGGGATGAGGAGATTCAGAAGGAAAACAAGAGGAATACGCGGTATCAGGTTAGGCAAAACCTGAGGGATGGAAAAGGAAAATCGAGGGAACTGAGAGAAATACCGAGGTTTAATATCTCATGGCGTCCCGAAGAGCGGTTATAAGAAACCCCGCATTTCTGCATCTATAATGAGCCGTCTTGGAACCGTGGGCGCAGTCGCGGGGACGAGTTGACGCCTTCCCTGGTCTCATTCCCACAGGCCGCGCGGGACCGTGTACCGTCAAGCGATGTCGATAGTTTCCGTCCGTCTCGCCGGAACCCCTCGCCTATCCCGAAAGCTCGTCCTGACTGCGCCTCAACCCCGACCTCAGATATTAAAATTCTCCGTGAGACGCGCGAACCCTACGTCCGCCTCGCGCGAGGAGAGAAACGTACACGTGAGAAAAGTACTTGCGCGATTCGGAGAGTCGTTGCGAGGGAACGAACAAACTTCGCTCGGCCGTGTCACGTTCGATCACCCGCGTCAAGTGGCATAAATGATGATGCATGCGTCGCCAAATGACAGCGCGCGTCCCGCTCCACCGAACGATTATGACCATCTCCTCTTCTCCGCTCTCCTACTCACACGGTTTCGTACGCTCCGTGATTCCTTGACCTCCCGCCACGACCTCCAATCTCGAAACGAATCACAGCAGGCTGCATCGTCGTCGATATGTCGCCGTTGATCGAAGAAGAGAATTCCTCGGGGATAAATCGCGGCTATAAATCGCGCGGAACGAATACAGAGTGGAGGCGGAGCAGGGTGATCAGAATGATGCTTCTTTTGGCGAGAGGTCGACGCACGTAAGAAATTTTCTGCTGTGTAATCGGCCGAACGATGTGCCGTGTCACTAGGTTGCCTCGCGAAAGAATGCCAAAATCTAGTATTTGTTTCTCAAACAAATTCTAAAAACTTGCGTTTTATTTTATCATTGCGATGATGTCGACAGTTGAGAAAAAAGTGTATCAGGTTCTTCGTATAATAGTAGTATATATATTGTAAAATAATGTAATTTATTAAAAAAAAATAATCGACGTTGAGAAATTATTCTTAAATATAAAAGAATTTCGGTATATTTTATTTTGTCGTTCTGTTCGTGACGAGAAGCAAACGAGCAATAGAAACCTTATCAGATATCATATTCACGAGCATACACCAGACCAATAAACGGCACACCGATTCCACATCACCAGTACAGAACAAACATTTAGTGAAACTGAGAAGATTTGCGGGAAAGAAACAACTGACCGCCGAAATCGTGGCCAGAGCTGCGAGACGCGAGAGAAACGGCTATCGTTCATTGTCGAAACCTCGAGACCGAGCATATACCATAAGCATATTTCCAGTGAACGGGTTAGGTAGCATAGGTTATCCGGTTGGTCATTGGTCAGCAGGGGTTACTTGACCACCGGGTAGCTCCCGGACCAGCCCCAGTTGCTCGTGTAAAATAGTGGCTGGCCGCGCTCACAACCTCATACGTTAGTTCCGTTCATACGTAACCTACCTGCCAGCTTGCCGCCACCGCGCCCTCGTCCCCGTCAGCATCTACCCACCGTCGCGTCGCCGCGCGCCGGTAGATGCAGCACGCTCTATCGCACTCGTACGTGCTGCTAAGTTTCCTCTGCGAGCTCGCATCCCAACTATCGCTTCGGTCGCGTAGAATTCGCAAGATTTCCACCTTTCTTTCCCTATCCAGATCTTGCCGGCTATGGAAACCATGCAATGGTTTCCATTTGTACCCCAAACATTTTATAATGATTATCACATTGTTTGCAGTTAATAAACAAGAAATATCAGTAGGAAATGACAGTTCCAGTAAATGCATAAATAAAGAACTTGATGGAAATAAATTAAATGAAGCAGATGATGTGGAAAATGGAGAATTTTCTGATAATGAATATGATGATTATGATGATATTGTAGGGGGTAAGAAAAGACTCGATTTCTTAGAGAGATTCACACACGCTTTATTCTCCTTCCGTGCTCTCTTCCCGCCTACTGCCTCCACACTGCCCTAATGCCAACCTCACATTTTCCAATTCTACCAACTCCTTAGCAACACAACACATCTTCCAATTCTACCAACTCCTTAGCAACACATTGCTCACAATTCGGCCATTCTGACATTAGCCCGGCCTCGGGCTTACCCGGATATATGTATACAATACTCTGCTTAAAATACTTACACTAACTCAAAACGCTTATATCTATTTTGCTTATCACTATAATATTCTTATACGGATAGATAAATTATTATTCAGACGGAAACCACATACGGTCTCAAATTCGCTGCTTCCCATGTACCTATATACGGCTTCTGAGTTATTTGGTGCCCTTTTACATCCTTAACTACATACCGATCATTACGCAATTTTTTAGATATTTCGTACGGGCCTTTGAAAATCGGAATCAGCTTTTTAGACACACCCGCCTTACTTTCAAAATTTCGCACCATCACACGATCTCCTACTTCATACTGATGTGGCTCTTTTCTTTTGCGATCAAAGTGATCTTTGGCATACTTTTGACTAGTTTCAATTTCTTTCGCAGCGGTATCTCTAATCTTACTTAAATCTAGATTTCTCTCATTTACATTGTTTTCAATATATTCTCTTACATAGTCAGTCACTTTACCACGCTGTGTAACTCCAAACAGCAATTTACTCGGAATTTCTTTAGTAGTTTTGTGTATAGTATTGTTTAAAGCATATTCGATCTCTTCCAACATTTTATACCAGTGGTCACCCACTGAACTATCAGTTATTTTTGCCAACATTGGAGTCACAACGCGATTTACACGCTCAATTTGTCCATTAGCTTGAGGGGAACCGGTCGCTATCTTAACATGCTTTATATCATTTTCCACAATAAACTCACTGAATTCACTAGATGTGAACGCTGTTCCCCTATCTGAAACGATAACACTTGGTTTACTGTAATACGCAAAGTACTGTGAAAGACAAACAATAACTTCTTTACTAGTAGTAGACTTAGTAGCATATAGCTTTACAAATTTAGTAAACGAATCAATTACTAAAAATATATATTGTTTTAACAAACGCTGTTTATCTACCGGACCAAAATGGTCAATGTGCAACGTTGCAAAAGGAACATTCCCCTTTGGGATACAATGTAAGAATCCCTCTACCTTACCGCTACTCGGTGAGAACGCTATACATTTAAGGCAATTCTGTATATGATTCTCTATCTTTTTCTTCATATTTGGAAACCAATAGCTGCTTTTAATAATACTCTTTACTTTATCTAATCCTAAATGACCCATACTATCGTGGTATTTATATATTACATTAGATTCCATACTCTCAGGAACATAAAACAACAATCCATCTCCCATCTTTCGATATACAATACCATTCCTTAGCTTAAAATTGCGATCCTCCTTTTTCTCTAACTGTTCACGCAACTCTTTGATTTTAGCATCTTGACTTTGACAAACCGATAGATTAAACTCGAAGGAATTCTCTTCCACTATCAGAACATCAGTTACTCTACTCAAAGCATCTACATGTTTCATTTTATCTCCACTTCGATGTTCAATAGTATAGTCATAGTTTTGCAACTCCAATGCCCATCTGGCAATTCGAGGGTTCAAATCTTTCTTATCTAAAGTGAGTTTCAACGCATTACAATCTGTAATTATCTTGAATTTTATGCCAATCAAATAATTGCGAAAACGTCTTAGCGCATAAATAATAGCCAGAGTTTCTAGCTCGAAACTATGGTACTTACTCTCTGTGTTGGTCGTACGCTTCGAAAAATAAAAAATAGGATGTAACTTACGGTCCGCTTTCTTTTGTAATAACACCGCTCCAAATCCTAGAGAGCTTGCATCGCAGTGTAACTCTGTACCATCTTTAGCATTATACACAGCCAATACAGGAGCTCTGACTAGCGCATCTTTTAAATCATTAAAAGACTTCAATTCTCGTTCTCCTATCTGAAAACTAGCGTCTTTTTTTAGTAAATCATACAATGGCTTCGCTCTAATCGAAAAGTTCTTTATGTATTTGCGAAAATAAGAGCAAAGGCCAACGAAAGAGTGAACCTTATGGACGTCCCGAGGTATCGGAAAATCTACTATACTCCTTGCACACCAGCTTTAGTCGGTCTTATGCCTTCGCTACTTACTGAATATCTTAAATAATCTACATCAGTATATAAAAATTTGCACTTGTCTAATCTAAGTATAAGATGATTTTCGTTCAACGTTTCAAAAACTTGACTTAACACTCGTATGTGATCTTCTAAAGTTACCGTAGCTACTATCACATCATCAATATATACGCCTACATCACCATTCTCGATCAGTTTTTTGAAAGCTTTATTTACATGTTTTTGAAACTTCTGTGGAGCCGGTTTTAATCCGAAAGGCATTTTTGTGAACTCGAATATTCCAAACGGAGTAACAAATGCAGTAAACTTCCTTGACTCCTCGTCAACATTTATGTGATAAAAACCATCTTTAAGATCCAAGATACTAAAATAGCATTTATCTCCTACTATTTCTATCTGCTCTTCAATTACTGGTATTAGATGATTTTCACGCAAAATGACTTTATTTAAATGTCTATAATCTACACACATACGAAGTTCACCGTTCTTCTTTTTGACTAAGACTATGGGGGATGCATATTCCGACTCATTTTCTCTAATTACACCTTTCTGTAACAAATTATCCAAAATTTTCCTTAATTCTTTCTTTTCATGTTGCGACAATCTACGCGGATTATAATGGAAAGGTTTAGTATCAGTAAGAACGAGTTTTAACTCCGTTTTAACTTTCGGCTCTACAGGTTTCTCGGCTTCCACATACTTATGCCTAAACTCTTCCTTTAGTTGCTCCTGATACTCAAACGGAATTTCCGGATTTATGTTCAACTCGTTTACAACGTCTACTTCATCATTAACCTCAATATTTAGAAGTTCAGCTACAGCTGTATCATAGCCTCTTTCAGATGGTTTAGTTAAACTTAAATTAAATACTTTTAAAATATCTCTACCCAGTACAGCTGATACTCTCATAGTATTGTCAGGAACTACATATATAGTTAAATCTTTTTTCTCTATTCCATCTAAGCAAATATGTACTTTGACACTTCCCAATACATTTAACTTGCTATTATTAATACCACAAAGTTCATTAGTAACATCCAACTTATCTATACAATGACTAGGTAAATATTTTGCTTTTATAAACGTAACCGGACTACCTGTATCTATCAACGTTTCTAACTGAAATGAATAATCTGTTTTCAAATCACTTATCTTATAAGTTACAAGTTGATTAAACTCTTCATCATGCGACAACATTTTATGGACATAGTTCACCTGACCTTTATTACAATCTTTTACTACGTGTCCTACTTCCCCACAATTAAAGCATGCTCCCTTCTCCTTTGGTGGCTGCTGACATTCCTTGGCCCAGTGCCCCGTCTTGCCACAATTGTAACACCTGACTGCTTTCGGTTGATCCCTGCTAGTATCCTTCCCAGCTTTCTCAGTACTCGAACTTGAAGTAACCGCCTTATTGCTCGTCTTCTGGCTCTGCACATTCTTTCCACTCCGATTCTTCCAATCCGAGATGGTAATTTTTTCAAATGCCGCCAACAGCTCCGCTTTTGCTTTAAAACGCTGTATTCTTGCTTGATTTTGCAGTTGTGTGTCCGCAATGCCATCAATAATATAATCTACGAGTTCATCATTTTCTACGGGCACATTATTTGCGAGCACGACTTTAGCATGATAATAGTCGCTAAAAGTCTCACCCGACTTCCATCTTCTGTTCTCAAACTCCTTGCGTAGCACCATCTTACTCGGTCGTAAATCAAACATGTCTGCCATCTTCTTCAATAAATCTTCTACGCTCATCTCGATATGCTCCGGCGAGGAATGCAACCACTGTAGCGCTTTGCCTTTTACTCTTGCACCAATAAGAATCTTGGCTGCGTTATCATCTAGTTGATACGTCGTACACAATAGTTTCACTTGACGCTCCCAATTGCAGAACAACGGCTTGACTCCATCGAAATCACACAATAACTCGATCACTGATTTTACACCAATTTTGTGTGGTGGTTGTTGCGAGCTTGCAATCGACCTCGGTGAGCTTCTCAACAGCTCATTTTCTCGCTCTGCTAACCTCAGCTCTCGCTCCATTATTGCTCTTTCTCTTCTCAACAGTGCAACCTCACGTGACAGCTCCTCCATCCCCAATGCAGATGCATGTGCTCCTGCTGCCGCTCCCTGAGATTCATCTTCTTCCGTCTGGAGATCTTTCACCCACTCTCCTGTCGGATCAGCCGCGTATAACCTGTTCACCAATTCCGCTTTTGTGCCTGATACCGGCAATCCTAACGCTGCTAACTTATCCTTCAGCTCCGCCACTTTTAAGTTCATCGGATTTTTCTCCGTTTCTTTACTCATGTTTCCGCTTCTGTACTGCGTTATTGATATATCGATTACACCCTGGCGTCACACCTCGCACTATCGATGTATCGATCCTCGCGACCTCAATATGGCTGCCGTACTGTCTCTCGGCACGCACAATGGCCACGATTCCACTTTCGCGCCAACGTTCTCCAATATGGCCGACCACGCCCCGACGAAGCCGACCTTGAGTCTCTTTCACACCGTAATTGCCTTCAGCAATGCCACCGAGCAATGCACCACTCTCACCGCAACCGTCAATGTCTTTCATAAATCGTCACCGAACGATATCTATTACGCCCTCGTCACCAAACAATATATCTGCTGCGCAATCGTCACCCCGATCAATGTCTGTCGATCGTCACCGAACGATATCCGTTAGCAATCGTCACCAAACAATGCCGAACGAATCTGTGGCAATCGTCACCGAACGATATGCCGCCGCTTGCTACCAAACGATGCCAGTAAATCGTCACCAAACGATATCAGTGGTAATCACCACCGAGCGATATGCCGCGCTCGTCACCAAACGACGCCAGGCAATCGTCACCGCACAATATCCGCGACAATCGTCACCAAACGATGTCCGTTGTGTTTCGCACACCTCCACGCGAGATGCCCGAGTCAGTCGAATCCCGTATCCCACTTCTGATATTGTAGGGGGTAAGAAAAGACTCGATTTCTTAGAGAGATTCACACACGCTTTATTCTCCTTCCGTGCTCTCTTCCCGCCTACTGCCTCCACACTGCCCTAATGCCAACCTCACATCTTCCAATTCTACCAACTCCTTAGCAACACAACACATCTTCCAATTCTACCAACTCCTTAGCAACACATTGCTCACAATATGATGAAAAATGATCCATCAGGAAAAAAGCTTGGTAAAGCTGTGGAAGTATACGGTCCTTTTGCTTCTGGCAAGCACGATGAAAGTCTGATTGGCCAGGTGCAACTTAAGCCTGCGCTTTATGACTCAAGACTTCCTGCCAAGCAGAGAGCAAAGAAAGTAAAAGCTGATTTATGGAAATTAATAAGTAATAGTTTTGGAGGTAGTGTATTTTAAAATATATGTATTATTTTATGTATTAAGATGTATCATATTAAAACATAAAATACAGATATTTTAAAATATATTTTCTTATTTTCCAGGAGGTGATTTTACACCTGTAAATGCTTCTAGGCGCTGGGCATATTTAAGAGGATGTTATTGTAAAGCTCGAAATAAACTAATGAAAGAGAAGGTAGCTTTTGAAAGAAGTGGAGCTGCAGTTAATGATGATTTAAAGTCATCTTTTAGATACTATGAGACAATGAGTTTTTTGAATGAACCTTTAACATACAAGTCGTACGTATATGTATATATCTACACACGCACGCGTACATGTAACATTTATTCCAAAACATTTTATTTTAAATATGAGTTTAAACAATATCTTTTTAAACTTTTTGTTTTTTAGAACAATATCATCATTGAAGTTAAAGAGAAAGAATGCAAACAGTACATCAAATAAAGAAAATATGGAATTTAATTCACAACAGACACTTGTTCACGACAGTATTTCTAAAGAGAGATTTGTGCGACCAATTTCAGCATTAAGTAATATCTCAGATACAATAAATACTGTTGCTTCAGAATCTTCCAGTAACGATAGCAGGCGGTCGTGTGTTTCTCCAATATCACAGTCTGCAATCATGCCAGAAGTTTCTCCATCTCCATCTCCATCTCGATCTATAATCTCCACTGTTTCATCACAAGCACAATCGAATACGTTAACACCACATGGTATTACTCAAATGCAATTCTCTCCGAGTGAAAAATCTTGTACAGGAGCACAATCCCAATTACAACGTGTGTTTCAACAAAGGCCTGCAGACAATGTATTAATACAACGAGAGGTACAAAGTGCTTGTAGAACATTATTTCCATCATCTTCAAATAATCGTACTCAAAATCTACCTTCACAAGGGCAATCAAGTAGTTCCAATAGTAAGTACCTTTATTTTGTAACATACTCTAAACTTGTATTATTTGTAATAAAACATTATTTATTAACAGAGAAAAGAACTGCCGATGTAGAAAAGGAAATAATGAAACATATAAAAACAGAGCCCAAAAAGATGGATGAAATAGATAGTTTTGCAATGAGGTTAGCTGCTGGAATGAGACGACTTTCTTATAAAGCTAGAGCAAGAGTAGAAATAGATTTTTTGACTCGCTTACAACAAGAAGAAGATTTACAAAATATTGATGCCTAATTCCTTTATTTTAAACCATCAGCAATATTATTAATAAATAATTTAATGCCAAACTAACTGGAGATAGGCTAAATAAATAGAAAGCTATAACTATAAGATTTTTCGTTGTATTACAAACTAATTTAAGTTTAATGTTACAAATACATATATGGTTATTGAATATTATATTAAAATACACTTTATTATGTAATAAGCACATATTTAAACTTAAGTATGACAAACATGTATTTGTTATAATGTACAATTTATTCGTGTTACAATTATTAAAAAAATTAAATAAACTGTTCTTTGTATAAATTAAGCTTAAAAATTATTTTGCAATGCTCTCTCCCATTGTTGTTCAATAACACCAGTTGTATTAAAATATTGCTTAAATGCATCTCTTATCCCAGTAGCATTATTTATATTTACATATTGAACATGCAGATCATGAAGTGCATGTGCAGGTGCATCTCTTTCTGCTGGAAGAAGTTGCGAATATTGCCTCTCTTGAAATGATCGAGTTATATCTTTAGCCATTAGAAAATTATGCAAGCATACTGTTGCTTGAACAACTTTAACAGAAGTAGTAACTGAGGTTTCCATGGGTTTACGATAAACTCTCCATCGTGCTGCTAACACTCCAAAAGAACATTCAACACTTCTTCTGGCTCTACAATGTCTGTAGTTGTACACTTTTTTCAGAAAGATCTAAATCATTTCTTCTAGAATATGGTCTCATCATGTAGTTAGTAAGAGCGAATGCTTCATCTCCAACTAGCACATAAGGTAAATTTGGACCATTTTCTTCTAATTGTCTTGATGGAGGCAAACTGACTTCATTATTGTTTAGACTGATACCAAGATCGCTGTGCATAAAAATTCCTCCATCACTACGTCTTCCTGCTCCTATGTCTACTACAGTAAATAATCCATTTGCATCTGTTATGGCAAGCAATACAATACTGTGTTGACCTTTATAATTATAATAGGTAGAACCACTCTTATATGGTGCCTGTAAATAAAATTTTTGTTTATTTTTTTCATAATAATTTGTTATACAGTATATGTATAGTTGGTCATTTTTAAATTCATAAATACCTGTAAGACAACGTGTTTACCGTCAATAGACCCAATGCAATTAGGAAAGTCTCACAAATCTTCATAATCACATGCTTTCTGATACCACAACTGTTCTGTTGGTTCTGGAAAAACTATTTCAGCCAGAACATCCCAAATAACTTGACAAGTTTCTGATATAATTTTAGATATTGTATTTGGTGCTACTCGAAAAGCATAACTAAGAGACTGAAAGCTATCACCTGTAGCTAAATAGCGAATGCAGATTTCAAAACGAGTTCTAGATGGTATGGGAGTCCTCACCACAGTCTGTTTTGTAATGTGTGGTTCAATAAGAGTAAATAATTCATTTAAACTTTGCAAATGCATACGGAAAAAATCAAAATATTTTTCTTTATCACGATGCATCATTTCAATAATTAAGTTATCGCTAAACCCTTGTAATAATCTCATTTCTTCTGTAAATATGGGTCTTACCCAGAATCTTCGTTTAACAAGTTCTTTTCTTTTTAGTAAAAGATAAAGGCAGTACATCTTGTTAATTTGTTCATAATTTATTTCAGATTGCCAAGGTGTTTGTGGCATTTGTTGCAACTGTCTGCATTTTTGCAGTATTAGCATCAAATAAACTTTTGATCTCATTATGAATTATTCACGTACCTAAACAATGGTAATTGACACTATTATTACAGAATATTTATAGAATAAATAAAAATTTTTTTTAACTTAAATTTTCAATCAATATAATTTTGCGTACCTTTCCGTTTCTATTTTTCGATTTCTAGCGTCCCATGGAGCAGCTTTTTCAACAAAGAATAGTACTCTAACCTCTTTCTTTAACCAATTTTTCTTCATAGAACCGAAAAATTAGTAATTTCGAGTGTAGTTGTTATACAAATGTTTAATAATAATTATTTTTTTTAAATAAATAATACATTTTATTACTTTTTACCTTTAAATAACATTTCCGACTTTAACAAGTTCTGATTTTTCTTCAATTTTCCTATTTTTTAGCGTGCATGGGACGCCTGAAGTTGAAAAAAAGTAACGGAATAAGCAGACGACGCGCTGTGCAGCTGCGCATGCTCTATTTCTATTTTGCGGTTCCCTTTTTGTCGTTTCCGATTTTTCGCTGTGCATGGGACTGCACCCTTACTTCCATCACGTCTACAACGGATTGTGGATCCGTCCTGGGATCAGACGAGAGTCAATTTCCCACATTGGTGACCCCGACGTGATCGACCAGAAGGAAGTCGCCGGATTTCTGCCGGCAGCCGTTTGGGCAGTTCCGCACAGCGAGCAGGAAGGAACCTGAACGCCTTCGTCAAGGAAAACGAGGTGACACACAGCCAGGCTTCGGCAAGAACGAGCGTTCCCGTGAGCCTAAGGCGTTATCATCGAAAGCAGGCGCCGGCGCGCGGGACAACGTGCGGCGGGCAGTAACACGTGCATACCGCATCGCTGCAGAGGACGTCGCCACGCAGATACGTGGCCATCCAACAGCACGGGAGTGCCGCATCGCTGCCTAGAACGCCGCTACGAATAATACGTAGCCATCCACCACGGGCACGACGTATCGTAGCTGAGAACGTCTCATCGGCGGTGCCAGCAGCAGTGGGCGCACACGAGGACATCGTCGTCATCGGCAGCCACAGATCCAGTCTCTTCAACGGTCGAGGTACAACCGGGAGGTTCGGGCCGTGAATAGTCTAAAAAAAAAAAAAAAAAACGTTTTCGTTCGGCGCGTCGCGCGTACCGCCATTGCGTCTCAGAATTTTCGAACCATCTCATGTTCGCGCGTGTTGGTGCAAGTCCGCGCATGTCAGTTGCCGCCCAGGCAACGCTCTCGTTCTAGTTCGCGCGTCTAGCGTCGCCAAAACAGTAGAATGCAGCGCAACGCGACGCGATCGTCTTTTCAAGCAAAATAACATCGCGCAACGCGATCGTTATCGTCACTACCGAGTGCGATCGAAAATATTGACCTCGCGAGCGATAAATCTAAGAACAAGCGGCACAACGCGTACGCACCACGATGTCGTCCCCCACGATCGAAGAATTGCACGAGCAGGTAGCGCAAATGCGAGCCGTGCTTCAAAACGTGCAAGGGCAAGCCGGTGTAGGGCCTCCGCGCATCGATGCGTATCGAGTTCCAAAAATTCCACCGTTCTTAATTAAAGACCCGGTTATATGGTTTATACAAGTCGAAGCTACGTTCGAAACCACGCGTATAACCGATCAAAAAACTAAGGCACATTACGTTATTATGTCACTGGATGCGGAAGCTATCGCTTGTTGTAGAGATCTCATCGCAGAGCCTGATGAACATGAACCGTATGACAAATTAAAGGCGCGCATAATAGAAAACTTCTCAGCGTCAGCCGAAAGTCAACTTCGTCAGCTAATTAAGGGGCAGGTATTGACCTCTGGCAAACCGTCGCACATTCTCGGCAGATTACGTAATCTGAATCCGGACAAACGTTGTGACGACGCGGTTTTGAAAACAATTTTTTTTGAGTATCTTACTCCTTATACGCGCGGAATTTTAGCAACTTCCGAGTGTACAGAATTGGACAAGCTAGCTAAAATGGCCGACAAGATAGCTGAAACATCCAGCGAGTCTACCTACTGCGCCGCTGCGTCCACTAATGAATCGACATTGTCCGTTAAAAAATCACAATTATCCGACTTGGAAAGCAAGGTCGACCGCCTTGCTACCGAACTCGCAGCTCTCTCGACATTAGTAAAGCGATCGAGCAGGTCACTTACCGACGGTAGAGTCCTAGATAATAGAGAAGCGACATTGAAATCGATAGGTGCGATATATCGATAAACCCGCCATTTTGTTTCTCCATATGGAGAAGACCACGGTCAAAGGAGGTTAGCATAAAATGACGCGTAAAGTATAGTTTGGAGTAGTTTGGACGCTCATCCATGTATTGGAATTGGCAAAAAGTAAAACGACGAGGAGACAACCTATCAAGATAAAAAAAAATGTAAGTAAGGAGGATAAGATGTAAATATTTTTTAAGAATATTCATTATTTTAAATATTTTATTTTTCTTATAGAAAATAATAAATTTATTATATTGTAGTTACAATGGCAAGAAAATGTGTTGCTTTATCATGCTCAACAACATCAGAGGAAAATAGATTTCAATTATTTAAGTTACCGAAGGATCAGCTACTGAGAAAAATATGGAGTAATAAATTGTACAAGGCACTAAGAGCAATGAAAATTATTATACAATGGAAGAAAAGTATCTTTGTGAGGTATGAATTTTTTTGACAGAGTATTAAATTTTAGTTTACGTTAATCAGCATGGCAGGCTTTGTATTTTAATTTGACTATTATAAGAAACTAAACTTGTCATAATTAATGTAAATGTCCTGTAATGGCATTGAATATGTATGTTCATTAAATGGCTTCGATGGGAGACTATCGTTAAAAACTGAAGAAATTGCTCCGATTTTCAGTTTCCTCTTACCATCTTCTCTAACACGCTCCCAAGAAAACCTGTCAAAATGCTCCTGAAAAAATATGCATGCTATCAGTAAATGACTTCGCTATATATGTATATGTATATATTTGCTACACTGCAGCTTACAGAGCACACAAACAATGGATCCTTAGGCTCCCAAGTAGATCCATTAATATTCCTAATATTGTTAATCCATCTAGCTTTCTGTCCTTCATTTCTAGGAAAACGATGAAACATACGAGTTTTGTTGTTGTTTTTGTCTCCTACCTTCCGTCCCTTACTTTTGTAAATATTTGTACACGTATGTATACAGCACTTTATCCTGAAGAGGAAAAAAGAATGTTTCTTATAAAAAAAACAATAAAAGTTTAATATTCTTTTCAATAGGTAAAATAATTTATATTTAATAAAGATTTATATACGTGAGAGTACTTACGTCATAATTAATAGGAGAATACGCAGGAAAACGACCGGATAAAGCAACTCACGATACTCCACAGTACCGGATTAAGCTCCGGTTGCAGGGCGGTGAACACCGTCGTACGATGGATTCCGAAAGACAGGGTGCCGATCACCGCGCACACGATTAGATCGTTCTTCAGTTTGGCGTTCACTGTCGAGCGTAACTTCTCCGGCAAAGGATCCACCAGCTCAGTATCTGACATTTGCTCGCCCACCTTGATCTTGACGTCTTTCTTCCTGCCGGACGTCTTGCTCTTGGTCTTCTTGTAACTCGCGGCCACGTTATCAGGCTGCGACGACGACGTGTTTTCTATGATTTTGGCTTCCTTCTCCTCCGTGTACCAATGTCTCGCGCTGTCTCACCGGTCTCACGTGCAGCAGGAACGTACATTAACCTTACTTATTTAACCATAAGCGAGAAACAAAATGGCGCTGGACCACGTGATTTAGTTAGCCAATCAGACCATTCCCTTCAATGTCGCTTCTCTATTATCTAGGACTCTAACCGACGGCGGTTCGAGTCAAAATCGCGCGCGTTCTAAAAGCAGATCTAGACTCTGTTGGCCTCACAGGACCTTCGGAGATAAGGCGCGCGCATGCAAGGGTACCGATAAGTACCCATGTTCGTGGCCGAAGTGCAAGGCCATTACAAATGAGAAAGAAAATGAAAAAGGGGAATAGTCGGGTCTGCCAAAATGGAGGCAAATGAAGCAGACCCCAATTCAACGGTACGCCTCCATATTCGCGATCGTCTCACTGGGGAACAATTTCTTATTGATACGGGCGCAGAAATCTCATTGCTTCTAGTCGGTAACGCCGTCAAGCAAACTCCTAGTAATTTTAAATTATACGCAGTAAACGACACTCTAATCAATACGTATGGGCAGTCATTTCGAACCTTGCACCTCGGTATACGTCCACTCACGTGGGAGTTTTGTGTAGCATCAGTACCGTATCCAATCATTGGGGCCGATCTGATTAAACACTACGGTCTCCTGCCTGATCTTAAGCATCGCAGGCTTATTGACCCAATAAATTAACGCGTTTACTCGAGGCGTCGTTAAGACGGTTTCAAGCTCACCTATCAGCATGATCAACCCTTCCATGAAATACGCGCAAATTTTAGCTGAATTTCCGGAGGTTATCGGGCTTAAGCAATCGGTTCAAACTAACAAAGGCGATATTATGCATCACATAATTACAACGGGCCCACCCGTTGCTGAGCGTCCGCATAGACTAAGCCCAGAGAAATTAAGAAGCGCGAAAGCAGAATTCAAGCGGTTGATCGAGCTCGGTATTTGTGCGCCGTCCAGTAGCCCTTGGGCTAGTCCCATCCATATGGTTAAAAAGAAAGACGGTTCGTGGAGAATCTGCGAAGATTATCGTCGTGTCAACGCGGTTACCGAGCCGGACAGGTTTACCGTTCCGCATTTGCACGACTGTTTCTCCAATCTTCGTGGAAAAACTATATTTTCTAAGCTCGATCTCCATCAAGCATATAACCAAATTCCGGTCGCGCCAGCAGACGTTCCCAAGATGGCAGTCATTACGCCGTTTGGACTCTTTGAGTATAAATTTATGACATATGGCCTTAGAAACGCCAGTCAAACATTCCAGCGTAAAATTTACTGTGCGCTTGGCGACCTCGAATTTGTGTTCGCTTTTATCGATGATATTCTCATAGCATCCTCATCGCCGGAGGAGCATGAGAAGCATCTGCGAATTGTATTACAGCGGCTGCAAGAACATCAGTTACGACTCAACGTCGATAAGTGTCAGTTTGGAGAATCGAAAATGGAATTTCTCGGGTACATTATTAATAACGAAGGCTGTGCACCATCCTCTGAGAAAGTTCAAGCCATTCTTAACGCTCCCAAACCCCGCACTATTCTTGAATTGCGCCGTTTTCTCGGTAGTATTAACTTTTACCGTCGACTCATGCGCGACGCGGCCAGCTTTCAAGCACCACTTAATGAGTATCTTCGCGACTCGCGCAAAAACGATAAACGATTGATCGTGTGGACTCCTGTCGCGGAAGAAGCCTTTGTTAAATGCAATGAGAACTTAGCCAATGCAGCTATGCTTGCACACCCGGCGGAGGCGGCAGAAACTCGTCTTGTTTGCGACGCGTCTGACTACGCCATGGGGGCAGTCCTCGAACAACGCCTCGACAACGTATGGAAACCTCTTGGATTTTTCTCGCGCAAATTTTGTCCAGCGCAACTAAAATATAGCGCCTATGATCGCGAATTAACAGCTATTTATGAAGCGATCAAGTATTTTCGATACTTTTTGGAGGGTCGTGACTTCAAAATAGTTACGGACCACAAACCGCTCATTTACGCGTTTTTGCAACGTTCAGATAAAGCCTCGCCGCGACAGCAAAGGCAACTCTCGTTCATTTCACAATTTACCACGCGTATCGAGCACATATCGGGTAGCGACAACGTCGTCGCCGATTATCTTTCTCGCGTTGAAACCATTCGCTTGCCAACCGAAATCGAATTAAATGAGCTCGCAGAGCAGCAGGAACGCGACGAAGAATTACAAGTTATCCGCAAGACACCGGAATGAAACGGATTCAATGGGGCCCAACCCATACCACGCTTTATTGTGAGATGACCGGAGAAGCCATCCGACCGTACATTCCGGCATCTCTTCGCAAACGCGTATTCCATTTATTTCACGACACGGCTCACCCAGATGCCAAAGTCACAGATCGCGTTATTCGCCAACGCTACGTGTGGCCTAACATGCATCGTGACATCGCGAAATGGTGCAAAAATTGCATTGACTGTCAACAGTAAAAAATCTCACGGTACGTGCAAACGATTCCAGATAAATTCGTCGCACCGGACACCCGCTTCGAACATATACATATGGATATAGTAGGTCCCATGTACGAATCGGACGGGTACAAATATTGCCTTACGCTCATCGATCGATTTTCGCGTTGGCCTGTAGCGGTCCCTCTAAGGAATATCGAGGCTACAACAATCGTGCGAGCGTTTTACGATAATTGGATCGCGAACTTCGGTGCGCCTAAAACATTGACCACCGACCAGGGCAGTCAGTTCGAATCGCAACTATTTACGGCGCTTTTACAACTAATCGGCTGTCAGCGCATTCGTACTACAGCGTATCATCCTGCTTCGAACGGTCTAATAGAGCGATGGCACAGAACCTTTAAAGCCGCAATTATATGTCACGCAAACGAAAAGTGGACTGATGTGCTTTCAACCGTATTACTGGGTTTACGCACTCACGTCCGTCTCGACACCGGAGCGTCGCCCGCGGAATTTGTGTACGGAACAACCCTGCGTCCCTGCGTATTCCGGGCGAATTCGTACTTCCAGACGATTTTACTCCTAACCCGCACGCATTTATCGAAGAATTTCGCGAACACATGCGTAAGGTCAAACCAGTTCCTATAGAACACAAACATAAAAAACGTGCATTTTATTTCAAGGATTTACAATCCTGTACTCATGTTTTTCTTCGCGTAGGAGGAACAAAAAGAGCTCTCGAACGTCCGTACACAGGACCGCATCGTATTATTAAGCGAGTTACCGACCGCGTTTTCGATATAAATGTAAACGGCACCGAGCGCAGCGTGTCCGTAGAAAACTTAAAACCGGCATACTTTGTACACGACGACTTAGCTAATCCGACGCCAACGTGCAATCAAACACTCAATCCGTCCGTCGTTGCACAACCAGCGTTAAGGACATACGCGCGTCCTAAAAAGAAAGTTACTTTTGCCTCTCAAATAAGTACCCAAAAAGTTTATGTTCCTCACGAAGCAACGTACACCTAAGTTTAAGTTAAGTAATATATTTAGTATAACAAGCAAGCTATTCAAATAGTAGCATTAATTCGTTGTCACTCGGGGGAGAGTATGTAGTGGGGAATTGCTACCGCCATTTCTCCCTAGCGTAGAGTGGGGGAATCGAGAGTCTTATGTATGGTCAGCGTGCTGCCTGCGTGCAGCGTAATATAGATCAGACCTTGTTCAGCGCTCGACCGAGAAGGTTCTTAACATTTATAATAAACCTGTTCTTTTCCAACCATTAATTCTGTGTGGTCTACCATTTACTTCCATCACGTCTACAACGGATTGTGGATCCGTCCTGGGATCAGACGAGAGTCAATTTCCCACAAGCTTGTAGGGAGCAGCATATCTGTCTCCCTTCCGATTGGTCAGCCCCCTCTCCAGCGCTAGCAAGAAGGATTGAGAGTAAGTTGAGAGTTACGAGGTTGGCAGAACTGAGTTACGACGACCGTTAGATTTGTATCGAGTCTCGTGGCTGTTGCGTGGTCTGCAATAAATTATTATTCTAACCTCAGTAATCGAGTGCGTAATTATTCCTCGATTCCTCTCGTCAAGACGTCGGCAGTAGGCCGACACCCGGAGGGATAATCGACCTCCTGTGGTACCAAATTCCTACATTGGTGACCCCGACTAAAAAACACGCAACGGTTCCTGCGCTACCGGAACCCCGAGCCAGAGATAAATCCTCGTGCGGACCAGCCTTCCCCGAGGAACGGACGCAGAAGTCGCGGATTGAATCACCGCAGCATAGGTTGCACCTTTGTGCCCGCGTCCCTGGCCGTTCCTTGCCTACGCCGCAGTCAGCCAGCCTTGCCGCGCCGAAACGATATTCGGGCGGCCATTTTTGCCGCGCTTTTTGCACAAGGTACGAGGCGGATATATGCGACCGGCCTTTCGCCGCCGCCGCCATTACCGCCCTATCACGATCATCTCCTGGTGTGCGACCGGCCCTTCCCCGCCAACGCCTGATCTGCCGTAATTGCGTGAAGCCAACGACACCGGCGCCTTGGATTCCGTCGTCGTTGAGACATTCTAAATGCGTGAAGCCAACGTCTCCGGCGCCTTGGGTCCCATCGTCACCGGGGCTTTGGATTCCACCGTTCGCTGGTCTACAGTAATTTAAAAGTAGGATATAGCGGATATAGCAATCCGTCGCGCGCCATCATTTCTCAACGCGCGTGCCATTTATTGTTTAACTCTCGTATCGTATTACGCCCATATCGCTTATCAAGAGACACGGTCGTGTCTCGCGCCAAGTACACGCGAAGCGAGACCGCACCGTAACTCTTTTACGCGACGCGACGGGTTGCGAGTACCCGAGATGTTGAGATCTCGATAACGAGTGAACGGATCAAGTTCTAAGTAGGCTTGATCGATAGCTTGGGGTCCAAATGGGGGGGGGGGGGGGTTTCCTTTTATAATATTCCGCTACGTGCCCTACGAGCGGAGATATTGCGACGCAAATCCAAAATGTGAAAAATTTTTTTTAAGATACTACTTCCTAACGCCGATTATAACATATATATATATATATCACGTGATCAGAGAAAATGTCCCTTTCACTTTTTCGACACCGGCGGCGCAGGTACCGCCAGTTTCGATATCGAGCGCGTATTTCGAACGATCTAGAAGGTAAATTATTAAAGGTCGATAGACTTATCGGTCAGAAGGAAGATTTCTATTTAGCTAAATTAAGTATATATATAATATATATTGATTCTTATGAATCAAGCTTGAATTCGATGTTTAGGTAGCCCAGGTTGCCGATGACGAGGTACAGATAGTGCGCTTCATAGTCTTCAGTGTCTACGTGTATTAATACCTTGAATTCGATGTCCACGTGTCCCAGGTTGCCGATGACGGGATTCAGATAGTGCGCTTCATAGTTTTCGGTGTCCAGGTGTAATCGTACGTTGAATGCGATGTCTAGGTGTCCCAGGTTGCCGATGACGATGTCTAGATAGTGAGCTCCGTAGTTTTCGGTGTCCAGGTGTAATAATACGTTGAATGCGATGTCTAGGTGTCCCAGGTTGCCGATGACGATGTCTAGATAGTGAGCTCCGAAGTTTTCAGTGTCTACGTGTATTAATACGTTGAATTCGATGTCTACGTGTTCCAGGTTGCCGATGACGAGGTCCACATAGTGCGCTCCGTAGTTTTCGGTGTCCAGGTGTAATCGTACGTTGAATGCGATGTCTACGTGTTCCAGGTTGCCGATGACGAGGTCCACATAGTGCGCTCCGTAGTTTTCGGTGTCTACGTGTATTAATATCTTGAATTCGATGTCCACGTGTCCCAGGTTGCCGATGACGGGATCCAGATAGTGCGCTTCATAGTTTTCGGTGTCCAGGTGTAATCGTACGTTGAATTCGATGTCTAGGTGTCCCAAGTTGCCGATGACGAGGTCCACTTAGTGCGCTCCGTAGTTTTCGGTGTCTACGTGTATTAATACCTTGAATTCGATGTCCACGTGTCTCAGGTTGCCGATGACGGGATCCAGATAGTGCGCTTCATAGTTTTCGGTGTTCAGGTGTAATCGTACGTTGAATGCAATGTCTAGGTGTCCCAGATTGCCGATGACGATGTCTAGATAGTGAGCTCCGTAGTTTTCGGTGTCCAGGTGTAATAATACGTTGAATGCGATGTCTAGGTGTCTCAGGTTGCCGATGACGATGTCTAGATAGTGAGCTCCGTAGTTTTCGGTGTCTACGTGTATTAATACATTGAATTCGATTTCTAAATGTCCCAGGTTGCCGATGACGATGTCTAGATAGTGAGCTCCGTAGTTTTCGGTGTCCAGGTGTAATAATACGTTGAATGCGATGTCTAGGTGTCCCAGGTTGCCGATGACGATGTCTAGATAGTGAGCTCCGTAGTTTTCGGTGTCTACGTGTATTAATACCTTGAATTCGATTTCTAAATGTTCCAGGTTGCCGATGACGAGGTCCACATAGTGCGCTTCGTAGTTTTCGGTGTCCAGGTGTAATAATACGTTGAATGCGATGTCTAGGTGTCCCAGGTTGCCGATGACGATGTCTAGATAGTGAGCTCCGTAGTTTTCGGTGTCTACGTGTATTAATACCTTAAATTCGATTTCTAGGTGTCCCAGGTTTCCGATGACGAGGTCCACATAGTGCGCTTCGTAGTTTTCGGTGTCCAGGTGTAATAATACGTTGAATGCGATGTATAGGTGTCCTAGGTTGCCGATGACGATGTCTAGATAGTGAGCTCCGTAGTTTTCGGTGTCTACGTGTATTAATATCTTGAAATTGATGTCTAGGTGTCCCAGGTTGCTGATGACGAGGTCCAGATAGCGCGCTCCGTAATTTTTGGTGTCTAGGTGTAATAATACCTCAAATTCGATGTCTACGTGTTCCAGGTTGCCGATGACAAGATCCACATAGTACGCTTCGTAGTTTTTGGTGTCTAGATGTATTAATAACTTTAAATCCGAATGTAGGACACGTAGATATCGAATTGGAGGTATTAATACACGTAGACACCGAAAACTACGGATCGCACTATGTGGATCTCGTCATCGGCAACGTGGAACACCTAGACATCGAATTCAACGTATTATTACACCTGGACATCGAAAACTATGGAGCGCATTATTTGTAACCCGTTATCGGCAACCTGGGATACCTAGACGTCGAATTCAAGCTTGATTCATAAGAATCGACTTAAAAATTCCCTAGCGGCAGAACTAAAATTATGTCATGACATAATAAAAATTCGTTGAATTAAAATTATGTCTAGACATAATAAAAACTGGACAAATTAAAATTATGTCTAGACATAATAAAAATTGGATGAATTAAAATTATGTCTTGACATAATAAAAATTGGATGAATTAAAATTGTTTGACATAAAAATAATTCCGCATTTTTATTATGTGTATACACATAATTTTAATTCATACAATTTTTATTATGTGTACACATAATTTGTTTTCGAATGAACGTGAAACGTATTTGTTACAATATCTATTCATTATTGAAAATCGATATGCGCGACAAAAGCTCTTGTATATCATTAATTAAGTTATTTATTATATATATTTCTATCCATATATTTTCAGTATTATTATTGTTACATTAGAAAAATTATTAACATTTAGGATACGAATCTTTTTCCGTTAGTTTGTAAGTTTCATGATTTAAAAAATCATGTATTATTAACATAAAAAAAATTTAAGTAACAAATGGTAGACGTAATCTTTTTTCATCTCAAAAAATCTCGAAAAAACCTAAGCAGTAGTATATTTACCTAAAAAAAACCGGTAACAAGTGGTAGACGTAATCTTTGTATCTCGAAAAGTCTCGAAAAAACCTAAGCAGTAGTATTTTTATTTTTAAAAAATTATAACTCAAGTGATACACATCACAAAATTATGTTACCTTATCAAAAATGAGTCGTGCTTCAAGTGATCTATTACAATTACAAAAAAGAAATGATATCTCTTTTTAAATTACAGCGCCAATTACAGAGAGAACATACACTGAGATAAAAAATTTGTCAATCCTAAGAAATATTTTGTCCGATACGTTCAACTAAACATTTTAGTTAGTTAACTAAACATTAGTTGAATTAATTAATTCTTGATTAAAAATACGAAATAAATTGTTCAAACAACTAATATCTAGTTGACTAACTAAAATGTTTAGTTGAACGTATCGAACTAAATATTTCTTGGGATTATCAATTTTTTTTCTTGGTGTATTTTTCGAGATACAAAGATTACGGTCTACCACTTGTTACTTAGGTTTTTTCGAGGTGAAGAATTACAGAGGTAACAATACAAAATACAAATATTTTATTAAAATATTTAAATCCAACATGGAAATACAAGGTATTTATATACAAAGTTTATATATGTATTTTAAAAGATTTAATCGCATCGCAAAGAATTACAGAGGTAACAGTACAAAATTAAAATATTTTATTTAAATACATAAATTTTTCTTGTCAAAAAACTTGGCGCTGCTAGCTAGATCTCAAAATTAGGTCAGCGTGGTGTGTATGTGCGAGCGAGTGATATGGGTGTGAGTAATGTGTGTGTGTGTGTGTGTGTGTGTGTGTGTATGTGTGACGGTGAATAATGCGGCTTATGATTAAGTAAACAATAAGTTTAGATTTTAAAGCGATTAAAATTAAATATAGAATAAGTATAGAATATAAGTAATGTTTACATTTGTAAAAGGTCTCTCTCTCTCTCTCTCTTTCTCTCTCTCTAGCAGCGCCAAGTTTTTTGACAAGAAAAATTTATGTATTTTAATAAAATATTTTAATTTTGTACTGTTACCTCTGTTATTCTTTGCAATGCGATTAAATCTTTTAAAATACATATATAAACTTTGTATTTAAATACCTTGTATTTCCTTGTTGGATTTAAATATTTTAATAAAATATTTGTATTTTGTATTGTTACCTCTGTAATTCTTCACCTCGAAAAAACCTAAGTAACAAGTGGTAGACCGTAATCTTTGTATCTCGAAAAATACACCAAGAAAAAAAATTGATAATCCCAAGAAATATTTAGTTCGATACGTTCAACTAAACATTTTAGTTAGTCAACTAGATATTAGTTGTTTGAACAATTTATTTCGTATTTTTAATCAAGAATTAATTAATTCAACTAATGTTTAGTTAACTAACTAAAATGTTTAGTTGAACGTATCGGACAAAATATTTCTTAGGATTGACAAATTTTTTATTTCAGTGTATGTTCTCTCTGTAATTGGCGCTGTAATTTAAAAAGAGATATCATTTCTTTTTTGTAATTGTAATAGATCACTTGAAGCACGACTCATTTTTGATAAGGTAACATAATTTTGTGATGTGTATCACTTGAGTTATAATTTTTTAAAAATAAAAATACTACTGCTTAGGTTTTTTCGAGACTTTTCGAGATACAAAGATTACGTCTACCACTTGTTACCGGTTTTTTTTAGGTAAATATACTACTGCTTAGGTTTTTCCGAGATTTTTTGAGATGAAAAAAGATTACGTCTACCACTTGTTACTTAGATTTTTTTTAGGTATAATATTACCACTGTTTTTTTCGAAGTAACAACATACATATATACACTACTACGCGTGTACTTGGCGCCTTTCTTTACCTTTTTTTTAAAAAAGATAATTTTGTACAGATATCATGCCTTTTTGTAGTATTACGCATTTTATAAACAGTATGTACAGGGTGTTATTTCGAGGTATAATACTACCACTGTCTTTTTAATACATATGTACTACTATGCGTGTAATTGGCGCATTTTTTTACCTTTTTTGAAAAAGATAATTTTGTACGGATATCACGCTTTTTTGTATTCAGGCTTGATTTATAAGAATCGACTTGAAAATTCCCTAGCGGCAAAACTAAAACTATGTCATGACATAATAAAAACATCCAATTTTTATTATGTCTAGACATAATTTTAATTTGTCCAATTTTTATTATGTCTAGACAATTTTAATTCAGCGAATTTTTATTATGTCATGACATAGTTTTAGTTCTGCCGCTAGGGAATTTTCAAGTCGATTCTTATGAATCAAACTTGAATTCGATGTCTAGGTATCCCAGGTTGCCGATGACGGGTTCCAAATAGTGCGCTCCGTAGTTTTCAGTGTCTACGTGTATTAATACCTCAAATTCGATATCTACGTGTCCTACATTCGGATTTAAAGTTTATTAATACACCTAGACACCAAAAACTACGAAGCGCACTATGTGGACCTCGTTATCGGCAACCTGGAACAAGTAAACATCAAATTCGAGGTATTATTACACCTAGACACTAAAAATTACGGAGCGCGCTATCTGGACCTCGTCATCAGCAACCTGAGACACCTAGACATCAATTTCAAGGTATTAATACACGTAGACACCAAAAACTACGGAGCGCACTATGTGGATCCCCTCATCGGCAACCTAGGACACGTGGACATCGAATTCAAGGTATTAATACACGTATAGACACCGAAAACTATGGAGCTCACTATCTAGACATCATCATCGGCAACCTGGGACACCTATACATTGCATTCAACGTATTATTACACCTGGACACCAAAAACTACGAAGCGCACTATGTGGACCTCGTCATCGGCAACCTGGAACACCTAGAAATCGAATTCAATGTATTAATACACGTAGACACCGAAAACTACGGAGCTCACTATCTAGACATCGTCATCGGCAACCTGGAACACCTAGACATCGCATTCAACGTATTATTACACCTAGACACCGAAAACTACGGAGCTCATTATCTAGACATCGTCATTGGCAACCTGGGACACCTAGACATCGCATTCAACGTATTATTACACCTGGACACCGAAAACTACAAAGCGCACTATGTGGACCTCGTCATCGGCAACCTGGAACACCTAGAAATCGAATTCAAGGTATTAATACACGTATAGACACCGAAAACTATGGAGCTCACTATCTAGACATCATCATCGGCAACCTGGGACACCTATACATTGCATTCAACGTATTATTACACCTGGACACCGAAAACTACGAAGCGCACTATGTGGACCTCGTCATCGGCAACCTGGAACACCTAGAAATCGAATTCAATGTATTAATACACGTAGACACCGAAAACTACGGAGCTCACTATCTAGACATCATCATCGGCAACCTGGGACACCTAGACATCGCATTCAACGTACGATTACACCTGGACACCGAAAACTATGAAGCGCACTATCTGGATCCCGTCATCGGCAACCTGGAACACGTGGGCATCGAATTCAAGGTATTAATACACGTAGACACCGAAAACTACGGAGCGCACTATGTGGACCTCGTCATCGGCAACCTGGAACACGTAGACATCGAATTCAACGTATTATTACACCTGGACACCGAAAACTATGAAGCGCATTATCTGTATCTCGTCATCGGCAACCTGGGATACCTAAACATCGAATTCAAGCTTGATTCATAAGAATCAATATATATTACTAGCTGGTTACCCGGGCTTCGCCCCGGGGGACATACGTAATAAGACACGCAAATAGTCTCTCTCTCTCTCTCTCTCTCTCTCTCTCTCTCTCTCTCTCTCTCTCTCTCTCTCTCTCTCTCTCTCTCTCTCTCTCTCTCTCTCTCTCTCTCTCTCTCTCTCTCTCTCTCTCTCTCTCTCTCTCTCGGTGAGTATAGTTTCTGTCACGCCGTTTCCTTGCTCCGCAACCTGTGAACATTATCTCTGCTGTAAATTGCCTCTGGGCGGTTTTGTTGCAGGTTTAAGCGAGTCTTGTGTTGCTTGTAAAGGATAGATATTAGTCTTTCTTTTCCTGCAACTTGAATGTCGGATAATTTGAGGTAAAGTTTGCTCTTATTCTAACCTCAATCTGACTAGACCTGTCTTTGACGAGTGTCTCTGCTGCGCATGCCCACGGTTCCCGCTTTTTGCTTTCTCTCTGCATCGCCATTGGTGGATACGTGCATGAGTTGCTGCCTCGCGCTCCCTGTATTCTGCTGCGATTGGACGGAACTAGTAGTACGTCATCGACTAAACCATAGCTGTGGCATCTCGTGATCTTGTGTACTTCATGCCTGCTACATAACTAGTGTGCCTAGTGACTTTCTTGTTTTCGCTGTCGCGTGCTGCTGATTAGTTGTGAGTCTGGACAAACTCAGTCGGCAGCATCGCTATTTGTGAACTGAGTGCTCGCTGTGCTGTTGGTGTCTCTGGTGTAATTTTACTTGCACCACATGCAGCCTATCTGCACTAAGTGCACTAAGCCAATTGCGAACAGGGCGATTGAGTGCAAGAAGTGCAGGAGAATATTTCATCCTGGTTGTATTAGGTCGTACACGGTAACTAGGAACGCGGGTAAGTGCTGTAAATCACTACTGTTGTCATCAGACATACCTCCTCTTACACCGGGAGCAGAGAGCAGCACGCAATCATTCGATTTCGATATGAACATGGCCTCTTCTGTTAACTCCTCCACTCAATCGAGCCAGCAGGCTACAACGAATGAGATGCTGCATAGACTTAGCAGTCAATTGTCGGAATTTATTGACAGTCAGCGACGTACCAACAAGGAATTGACTGATAAGCTTGATGATTTAAATCGAATTGCGGACATAGCGTCGCAAAATAGCGGGCGCATTGTGGAGCTTGAGCGGACTGTCTCCGAATTGAAGCGTGAGGTCGTAGAGCTAAGAGAGCAGAGATCCACTCAGTCGGTCGCGACGGCTGAGGAGCGCGTTTGTAATGAGCTTGTGATATCGGGAGTGCCTGTTGCATTGCAGGTCACACCGGACAAGCTAGTCCAAAATATATTTGAGGCCCTTGATATCAAAGAGCTCTCATGTCATGTATTAAGCGTGAGACCGATGGTCCGGAAGGCATGCTCGAGCGGGAATGGTGATCGTCCTTTGCGCGCGCATGATACAAACTCGTTTGCGATTACTCTTACTTCTAGTGCTGTTCAGCACAAGGTCATATCCAGGATGCGTACGAAGCGAGTGCTCAGACAGTGTGATGTATGCGGAAACGATTCTAACGGTAGCATTCATGTGAACGAAATGCTATCCAGGGCCACATATGATTTGCTGCAACTGACTAGGCGGGTCGCGAAGGAAAGGTCATATAAATTCGTCTGGATAAGGCGCGGGCGCATTTGTGTCAGACTCTCGGAGGGCAAGCCTGTCATTAACATTGATTCCGAATCTGATCTCGTGAAGCTGGTTTGACTTGACCATGATGGCAGCAGACTGCCTCCCTCTACTCACGGAAAATCACCTGTAAACTTGCCTCAGTTTTGTGTGGCACAGTTTAATGCCAATTCACTGCGTGCTCATATAGACTTAATCAAAATACGGTTTGCGTCTAACTTTTTTCATGTAATTTCGGTATCTGAGACCTGGCTGCACTCTAATGTCTCTGACGCACTTGTGGCCTTGGATGGCTACTTCCTGATTCGTCATGATCGCGAGGGTAAGCGAGGTGGAGGTGTTGCCTGCTTCATTCACGACTCATTGAAGGCTAAGATTATAGCGGTTTCTCCGGGAATTGATTTTAACTCTCCGGAGTATTTGATTATTGAAATTCGTCTACCTAACAACGAGTCGATATTATTTGCGTCTGTCTATAGAAGACCTAAAGGTCGTCCCCTCGATGAGTTCTTTGATGCACTTGCGTGTGCTTCACACATGTACAAGAACGTCATCATCGGTGGGGACTTTAATTGTAACCTCTTGTCCGCAAATTTCGAGGCCAACCACTTGCGTGACTCATTATCCTGCGTCTCGATGAACATTGTAAATACTGGAACTATGTACCATACGGCCACCGTTGATTCGTGGCTTGACGTTTTAGCTGTGAGTGATAGTGACAGGATTCTGCAGTTCACCAAATCTGATGGTCCGTTTATCGCAGGTCACGATCTGATAGAAGTAACGTTTTCGCTTGGCACTGATCTTAATTCTGAGCGCTCTATTTTAAGGCGTAACTTTGGAGACATTGATGCTGATCAGTTCGGCAGTTGCCTTAGGTCTATCATGAACTATCCTAGGTACCTTGAGCGTATTCGGGCCATCACTGGGTGATCGCAAGTGGAGAATCCTATACATCTGGCAACCCATAAAATACATCCTCCTATTTTCGACTCGAAGCCATCCCAATCGCTTCCTGTACGGCGTTATGTGTTCATCCCGTCTGAGATCATAGATGAACCGTATGCAACAGTTCAGCAATCTCTGCAATCTAGTGTTAAGCTCATCTGTCATGCCATGAAACACAAGGCAGCAATAGTCAATGTGAGGCATTATCAGGGTAACAACTAGCTTCGTCCTCAACTCAATCGAGAGAGAGTTTCTGTTGAATTTAAGGTTATACAGTGCATAGTGAACTTTCTGCGAGATATGGATAACATGCTTCTTCCACGAAAGATCGGACGTAAGCATAACACCAAGGTTTCTGACCTCACTCACAAAGGGTATTGGTGTGCCATTTACCAATACAGGCTGTAAGAGGTTCAAGTTAGTATTTCCAATATGAGCTCGACTACCAAATATGATGATCCGTGACTTATTAGGATTGAGCTTGAGACCATTTAATTCAGCATAATCAAAGATGGCCTCAGCATCCCTAGAAATCAGTTCGAGACCACGATTGATGTCAGCCGGCGGACATGAAAGATAGGCTTGGACATCATCTGCAAATATCATGTGATTCGTGTGTTGCAAAACACGGTCTATGTCGTTGATATACAGAGAAAATAGTGGAGGACCAAGCACAGAGCCCTGCGGCACTCCAGACGATGTAACAAGCCACTCAGACAAGTTACCAACATCATCTACCACCGCCTGAGATCGACCAGTCAAGTAAGAGAAAAACCACATTACAGCCTCATCCGAAAAACCGATCTCTTTAAGCTTTATGCAAAGTTGAGGATGTGGGACAGTGTCAAATGCCTTACTAAAATCAAAGAGTATCATTATAGTTACAAGGCCCCCGTCAATCGCACGCTTGATATCGTCACAGACACGTAAAAGAGCAGACTGAGTACTGTGACCCGATCGGTACGCAGACTGCCTGGGATTTAACAGGTTGAACTCATCGAGATACAGTGTAATCTGCGAGGCAACAATCTTTTCGAAAATCTTCGACAGTTCTGGTAGATTCGCTATCGGCCTCGTGTCAGACGGAGACTGTGGATTTCTAATTTTCGAATGAGGGCGAATTAGTGCCCGCTTCCATTTCGACGGGAACGTGGATATCTCCAAGGATCGGTTGAACAATGCAGTAAGTACTGAGGATATAACTGGTCAAGCTATACGCAGAACATACAGCGGAATGCCGTCCGAACCAGACGCATAAGAGTGCATAGGTGCAGCTTTAATAAACTTATAGACGTCACTCGGTAGCACGGCAGAGAATCTGAACTGCGGTCGCGATACCGGTCGAGAAACGCAGGCAATAACAGCAGCAAATTCTGCTTGTGAACACGGCTGCTGAGCCATGGAGACCGACGCGAAGTACATGTTGAGCTGGTCAGGTGTGAAGAAATGTAGTGGAGATACCTGCGTTTGCTTTGCTAGACCCAGTCGTGCGAGTTCTCTCCATAGCTTAGCCGAGTCTGTGATTCTGATGAGTGAATGATAGTGGAATTCACTTTTAGCACGTTTGATGTCGATGTTAAGTTGATTCCTATAGTGCCTATAGGCGGTGTAGTCCAGTAGACAATCTGAACGCTTGGCCTGTTTGTACATCCTATTTCGGATGCTAAGACGTGCCTTAAGATCATCTGAAAGACACTGGATGCTCGGGCCCCTGCGCATGTGATTGTGGTGCGGAAGCCACCGACGCGATGGCTTTCAGATGATCTTAAGGCACGTCTTAGCATCCGAAATAGGATGTACAAACAGACCAAGCGTTCAGATTGTCTACTGGACTACACCGCCTATAGGCACTATAGGAATCAACTTAACATCGACATCAAACGTGCTAAAAGTGAATTCCACTATCATTCACTCATCAGAATCACAGACTCGGCTAAGCTATGGAGAGAACTCGCACGACTGGGTCTAGCAAAGCAAACGCAGGTATCTCCACTACATTTCTTCACACCTGACCAGCTCAACATGTACTTCGCGTCGGTCTCCATGGCTCAGCAGCCGTGTTCACAAGCAGAATTTGCTGCTGTTATTGCCTGCGTTTCTCGACCGGTATCGCGACCGCAGTTCAGATTCTCTGCCGTGCTACCGAGTGACGTCTATAAGTTTATTAAAGCTGCACCTATGCACTCTTATGCGTCTGGTTCGGACGGCATTCCGCTGTATGTTCTGCGTATAGCTTGGCCAGTTATATCCTCAGTACTTACTGCATTGTTCAACCGATCCTTGGAAATATCCACGTTCCCGTCGAAATGGAAGCGGGCACTAATTCGCCCTCATTCGAAAATTAGAAATCCACAGTCTCCGTCTGACACGAGGCCGATAGCGAATCTACCAGAACTGTCGAAGATTTTCGAAAAGATTGTTGCCTCGCAGATTACACTGTATCTCGATGAGTTCAACCTGTTAAATCCCAGGCAGTCTGCGTACCGATCGGGTCACAGTACTCAGTCTGCTCTTTTACGTGTCTGTGACGATATCAAGTGTGCGATTGACGGGGGCCTTGTAACTATAATGATACTCTTTGATTTTAGTAAGGCATTTGACACTGTCCCACATCCTCAACTTTGCATAAAGCTTAAAGAGATCGGTTTTTCGGATGAGGCTGTAATGTGGTTTTTCTCTTACTTGACTGGTCGATCTCAGGCGGTGGTAGATGATGTTGGTAACTTGTCTGAGTGGCTTGTTACATCGTCTGGAGTGCCGCAGGGCTCTGTGCTTGGTCCTCCACTATTTTCTCTGTATATCAACGACATAGACCGTGTTTTGCAACACACGAATCACATGATATTTGCAGATGATGTCCAAGCCTATCTTTCATGTCCGCCGGCTGACATCAATCGTGGTCTCGAACTGATTTCTAGGGATGCTGAGGCCATCTTTGATTATGCTGAATTAAATGGTCTCAAGCTCAATCCTAATAAGTCACGGATCATCATATTTGGTAGTCGAGCTCATATTGGAAATACTAACTTGAACCTCTTACAGCCTGTATTGGTAAATGGCACACCAATACCCTTTGTGAGTGAGGTCAGAAACCTTGGTGTTATGCTTACGTCCGATCTTTCGTGGAAGAAGCATGTTATCCATATCTCGCAGAAAGTTCACTATGCACTGTATAGCCTTAAATTCAACAGAAACTCTCTCTCGATTGAGTTGAGGACGAAGCTAGTTGTTACCCTGATAATGCCTCACATTGACTATTGCTGCCTTGTGTTTCATGGCATGACAGATGAGCTTAACACTAGATTGCAGAGATTGCTGAACTGTTGCATACGGTTCAA
>JASTWP010002962.1:0-5000 GCA_030770255.1 Temnothorax ravouxi
TATCCGAAAAGTTATGACTGTTGTATAGGTTACGTACTAGATTTCACGTTTCAGTACTGGCAGTGAATTTCGGAATGCAGCCTTAGTCACATGAAAATATTTGTCACAAGGTTATGTTATAGACGTTGGGCATTTTAATTTAAAATATTCTGAGGACAGTCGAAGTGAAGAAATTCGATACGTTCTTTAATCAGAAATGTTTACTTTTATATAATATTTTTTTTGTTAACTACTCAGAGCAGTTTCTATTTTTTGATTATATATTATATAAAAATATATTATTAATTTCACACATTTCTAAATTAAATAAAAAAACTGCATTTTTGAAATAATAATTTACTAATTAATTTATTAAACCCTTATAGAAAAGTATTAAACCCATCGCACATGAAATTGCATAGGCTGCATATGCATAGCATGAGACCGCTGGACCAATAAGCATCTTATGTAAATCAATATGGCGTCTTTATGTTGGTTATTCTTTGGTTTAGCGGTATTATGCTATGCATATGCAGCCTATGCAATTTCATGTGCGATGGGCTTGACTGTGATACAAAGGTGCATATTCTGAACTCACTTTTATCGATAAAAGTGCCTCTACAAGTGACTTGGAGATCACCTGAGAAGCCATATTTAATGCACTTTTGTCGATAAAAGAGAGTTCAGAATGGACCAAAGCCTTTCGCACTAAATTGATAAAAGTCACTGAAAGGTCACGACGCCGTCATGAAAAAGTCACATTATTATCCTCTTGGATATATGAAATGATGTCACCTTGACTTTTCTAAAATGATTATATTTTGACGTCATTTTGACGTCATTGTGACTATTTCTTGACTTTCTGTTCTCCTTGGGCTGTGGCTTTGGTACATTGAGAGATAGCCTAATTAGAGACAGAATTATTAGCGGCATACTGGATTCTAACCTAAAAAATAGATTACTCAGAGAAGATGATCTTGACTTGGAGAAATGTTTCGAAATTTGTAAGGCCTCGGAATTAGCACAACAACAGTTAAAAACATTGGCGGCGGAAGCTAAAATACACGCAGTCGCTACTCAAAAGCAGGCACAACCAGGTACCAGTAAACAGCAGCAACACAATAAGAAACCTGAGAGAAGACAATCGCATACTGGCCAGGCATCGAGGTTTGCACCGCAGACGCAGAAGGGAAACGTAAATCCTCCGAGAAACAAGAAGCCATGCAGCAAATGTGGGAATAGACATCCTCCATACCAGTGCCCAGCGTTTGGTAAAATATGCGCCAGTTGTAAGAAGTTAAATCATTTTGCAAAAGTCTGTCGCAGTAGTGATAATACTAAAAAAAAAATAGGCACAGTAACAACTGTGCCGCAAGCAACAACGTAGAACTACGTCAACTGTCACTGATGATGAACTCTGCGCTACAGCCCTGTGTGGGCTTTGGCCTCCCTTGATCACGAATACTTTAACATGAAATAGTGACAGTTGACGTAGTTCTACGTTGTTGCTTGCGGCACAGTTGTTACTGTACCAACAACGTAGAACTACGTCAACTAACAATTGACGTAGCCCTACGTCTAGTTTCCTTCGCTGAATACTTTAACATGAAATAGTACTATATGGTTATCGATATCTGCGTATGCGCATTGCGGACGATTAGGCTTCACTACCTTTCTCTCTCGCACAATTAACGTTTCTCTCTCGCACGATGTCCGACACAGACTCGATGTTCAATGCCTCTTCCATGTATGTTCTATTCTAATAGACGTAGTTCTACGTGTTGATTGCGGCACAGTTGTTACTGTGCCTGTTTGATTTTTTTTGTTTATAAATTTTTCTTTATAAGAAAATTCTCAAATTATTAGCATATAATAAATTGGTTAATTTGCATATTTATGTTTCTTTTCTTTAATTTAAAAATTTTTGAAAAGTAAAACGTATTAAATGTTTTTATTATATTTTTTAAAACTATATTTTCATCTTTTTTTAACGTGGGAAAGTCCTCATGGGTCCTATAGAAATATTCTTATGTGCCAAATTTTAATTTTTGCACTGTTTTATTTTTTTAATTAATTTTTTACTGATTTGATTATATTTTTCACTCTTTCCTACATCTATTTCATATATAATTCTTTTAAATTTAATTAGTTCTTAAGTTATATATAAGCAAAAAAATATCCTCTTTCCCTTTTTTTTTATTTGCGTTGGAGGGGAAAATCTTTGTTAGGCCCTATTCATTCATCCATTCATTCATTCATTCATTTATTTATTTATTTATTTATTTATTAAATCTATTTATCCATTCACCCATTCATCCATTCATCCATTCATTCATTCATTTATTTATTTATTTATTTATTAAATCCATTTATCCATTCATCTATTCATTTATTTACCCATTCATTCATTCATTCATTTATTTATTAAATCCATTCATCCAGTCACCCATTCATCCATTCATTCATTCACCCATTCATTCATTCATTCATTCATTTATTTATTTATTAAATCCATTCATTCATTCATTTATTTATTCATTCATTTATTTATTAATTAAATCTATTCACCCATTCATCTATTCATCCATTCATTTATTTATTAAATCCATTCATCCAGTCACCCATTCATCCATTCATCATTTCATCCATTCATTCATTCATTCATTCATTCATTCATCCATTCATCCATTCATTCTTTCATTCATTCATTTATTTATTAAATCCATTCACCCAATTCACCCATTCATCCATTCATTTATTCATTTATTTATTAAATCCATTCACCCATTCATCTATTCATCCATTCATTCATTCATTCATTCATTCATTCATCCATTCATCCATTCATTCATTCATTCATTCATTCATTTATTTATTAAATCCATTCATCCATTCACCCATTCATCTATTCATCCATTCATCTATTCACCCATTCATCCATTCATCCATTCATCCATTCATCCACTCATCCATTCATTCATTTATTTATTAAATCCATTCATCCATTCATCCATTTACCCATTCAGCTACTCATCCATTCATTCAGTTATTTATTAAATCCATTCACCCATTCATCCATTTACCCATTCATCTATTCATCCATTCATCTATTTAGTTATTTATTAAATCCATTCATCCAGTCACCCATTCATCCATTCATTCATTCATTCATTCATTCATCCATTCATCCATTCATTCATTCATTCATTTATTTATTTATTAAATCCATTCACCCAATTCACCCATTCATCCATTCATTTATTCATTTATTTATTAAATCCATTCACCCATTCATCCATTCATCCATTCATTCATTCATTCATTCATCCATTCATCCATTCATTCATTCATTCATTCATTTATTTATTTATTAAATCTATTCATCCATTCACCCATTTATCCATTCATCCATTCATCCATTCACCCATTCTTCCATTCATCCATTCATTCATTCATTCATTCATTCATTTATTTATTAATTAAATCCATTCACCCATTCATCCATTCATCCATTCACCCATTCATTCATTCATTTATTTATTTATTAAATCCATTCATCCATTCACCCATTCATCCATTCATCCATTCATTCATTTATTTATTAAATCCATTCACTCATTCACCCATTCATCCATTCATCCATTCATCTATTCATTCATTCATTTATTTATTAAATCCATTCATCCGTTCACCCATTCATCCATCCATTCATTCATTCATTCATTCATTCATTTATTTATTAAATCCATTCATCCATTTATTCATTCATTTATTTATTTATTAAATTGCGAAAACATTTAGCTTACATTGAGAGCTTTCAAAAACTATATAATAAAGTATATTTTTCTTTAATATTTTTCGAGAAAAAACGTTGCAAGAAAACGTTGCAAGAAAACGTTGCAAGAAAACGTTGCATCTGTGCCTGAATTTACCCCCCCTTACTGTCGACAAAGACGTAGTTCTACGTCAAAAACGTTGCATGAAAACGTTGCAAGAAAACGTTGCATGAAAACGTTGCAAGAAAACGTTGCAAGAAAACGTTGCAGTCGTGCCCCCCAAATTTCCCCATACCCCCCGAGAAAGAAGTTCTACGTCAAAAGTAGATTGCTTAGAACAAAGCCACACTGATGAAAATTTTATAATAGAGTCTATATATAATAATACTAATTCCGATTGGACAGAGAAACTTTTTATAGAGAAAGGTAAAACATTAATTGTAAAATTAGATACAGGAGCTCAATGCAATGTACTTCCAATACATATATATAATAAGTTAATGCTTCCTAAAAGCAAAATATTGAAATCGCAAGCGAAATTAACTTCTTATGGTGGCAAGCCAATTAAAGTTATAGGTAAATGCAATATTACATGTAAAAGTACAAAAGGACTAACTAATATAATCGAATTTCAGATAGTAGAGGAAATGGCACCAGCGGCTTTGGGTCTGCCCACTCTTATAAAATTAAACTTACTGAAAAAGATTGATATGATAACACAAAATAAGCAGTCACACATTGAGAGCGATATACTAAAAAACTCCACACGAGGATCTGGTCTTATATCGAATTTCGAATATGATATAAAGCTCAAGCCAAATAGTGTTAGTCACATCGAGCTGTGTAAAAGAGTTCCCTTTAAACTTAGAGATAAGTTAAAAGATGAATTAAATAAGATGGAAAATGCTCAAATAATAGAGAAAATTAATGAACCTACGGACTGGGTTAATGCACTTGTTTTGGTATCTAAAAAGGATAATAGTCTACGTGTCTGTCTAGATCCACATTATCTAAATCAAGCAATATTGAGGGAACATCACTATATACCAACTTTTGAAGAATTATGTTTTAAAATGAATGGAGCAAAGATATTCAGTACATTAGATGCTGATAAAGCATTTTGGCAAATTAAATTGTCAGAAGAGAGTTCAAAACTCACTACATTTAACACTCCTTTCGGTGTTTACGTCTTCCATATGGAATTAAGTCGGCTCCAGAAATCTTCCATCGCTGTTTTCAAGAAAT
>JASTWP010002962.1:10000-33068 GCA_030770255.1 Temnothorax ravouxi
ATGTCACTAAATAGACTATATACTCGTAATTTTAGTTCCAGTGTTATACGTGCGTCCCTGTATATATTTTCCCGGGAAAAAATGTTTATATACAATTTTTTCTAATTATATCATATTATATATAATTATATATAATTATATATAATAAGATCTGTTTATGTATTCATTTATATGCAATTATATCAAAATATTTATAACTCCATATCAAATTATGCAACATTATATTACAATTCTTTCCTGCGTAAATAATTACATATAATTATATCAAGATATGTATAATTCCATATCGAATTATACAATATTATATTAAAACTCTTTTTTGAATAAATATTTATATGTAATTATATAAAAATATTTATAACTCTATATCAAATTATGTAAAGTTATATCAAAAGTCTTTTTCGAGTAAATAATTATATGTAATTATATCAAAATATTTATAACTCCATATCAAATTATGCAACATTATATTACAATTCTTTCCTGAGTAAATAATTATATGTAATTATATCAAAATATTTATAACTCCATATCAAATTATGCAAAGTTATATTAGAATTTTTTTTCGAGTTGAGATACATCAAATTATATACAAACTTATATATAATTGCATCAAATTAGATATAATTGTATATATATATTTTTTTTTAATGTTTGATTGAAATAATAAATAATAAATTCGCGTAAAAATACCATTTTTCTAGTATAGAATAATGTAATTTTATTTTTATATGTTAAATGTATGCGTACACATATATTTTATTGTTTACATAATAAAATTTATTAAATTTTGTGTGGTACAAATATAAAAAAGATTATATATAATTATATATAATTATATATAATCATATATAAACTTTAAATTTGGATTATCCAATAGATGGCATTCGATAGGATTCGTTTCTCGTATTTAAAATTTGATGAACAATAGTATAAAAACGGTATCAAGAGACACGGCACTGTCTCAAGCAGTGCCAAGTTATAATATATGGAATAAATTATTTCACTTTTGATTCTACATATTTACCATAAAAATGGATCCATTAAAGATTTGATCTAATTGTATCCAAAAATATATAATTATATCTAATCATTTATATATATATGAAGTATGCATAGTTTGATCTAATTACATATAATTATATACAATTTTATCTATTTATATATAATTAGATCAGGTCAAAATCCATGTATAATTATATCTACAAAGTTATATATAATTAGATAAAATTGTATATAAACATTTTTTCACGGGTTCTTATACCATTTGTTTAAACTTATAATTTTGTATTATTTTACGTTTGCGTTATTCTCATTTTTGTTAAAAAGAAAGGGATGTCACAGGTTGGTGATCATTCACGAACACACCACCACGCATGCGCATGTTATGCGTAGGCTAGAGAGCAGGTGCGCTGCGGACGGTTGAGCCGTTAAGGGCTCAGTCACAATGACAAAAATAAGGAATAAGATAAAGGAATAAGGAATAAGGGAATGTCGCATCTCACTTCAGTACACGTACATTAAAGTGAGATGCAACATGCCTTATTCCTTATTCCTTTATCCTATTCCTTATTCCTCTCATTGTGACTGAGCCCTAAGACTTAGAGCTCATACCATACTCTGAATATCGGTTGTAATACAATAAAACAGCTAACTACTTATAAATACTGAAATCTTGTTTATTATAAAAGACCAAACGTGACAGTATCCTCAGTGCATCGGCATTTGGACAAGCTCTGGAACATGATAAATTAGATCTGCTACAACCAATAGCATTGCCAAACTCAACATTAGTAACCCATCATTACTTTGTGGGTGATGAAATTTTTCCCTTGCGATTAAATCTACTGCGACCATATGCAAGAAAAAACTTGTTGGGAATCGCACAAAAAGTTTTTAATTACAGGCTCTCAAGGGCTCGACGTGTTATTGAGAACGCTTTTGGAATTCTCGTAACCAGGTAAGATTATTGCTTAATAATATTGTAATAACTTGATATATATTTTGATTTTATCATCATTGAGTTATATAAAAATCAATGTATATAACAACAGATATTTTTATATTAGATGGAGAGTGCTAAGAACCACATTGGCTCTATATCCAGATAATGTAGAGGCTATAATTTGTGCTACAGTCTGTTTACACAACTTTATCATGAAAAGAGAAGAACATCGTGTTGGATTCCAATCATACTGTCCACCTGGTTACGTAGACTATTTGGATAATAATGGAAATGTTGTTCCTGGTTTGTGGCGAGGTGAAGATGCTCCTGGATGTGTAACACGACTCAATCGAGTGGGGTCTAATCGTGCTGCCACAATTGCAATGAAACAACAAGACACAATAGCTGAATATCTCATCTCAAATCAAGGACAAGTTCCTTGGCAATGGGAAGTTGTAAACAGGGGTCGCATAATAAATGTTCCCTAATTGTTAAATCGTATTGTGCTAAGTTTGTGTAAAAAAATAAATTTTGCTTTTACTACATTACGGTAAAATAAATTTAATTTTACTTATATTAATTTTATTGTACAAAACATATTTATATATTTCAGTGTTTAACGTAAATAAATGTTAAGTACAACAGTCTTTGGCATGTTATTTTATAATATTCCAATACAATAAATTTAATCATAATCTTAAATAAAACTTAAATAGTTTCATAATACGCATAATTAATTAGTCTAAAGCTAAAACAGTTTCACAGCACTTATATGAAACAAAATCGAAAATAAACTTAAACAATTTATCAATACCTGAGATATCTCAGTTGCCTGGTAATTGCTTATCATGTAAGCAAGTTGAAATTACTTCCATGATCGACATGAAACAACCCCTACAGCACGAAATATTGCAGCAATATTGCAGCAATATTACTTTGCAAGATTGCAATATTTCATAAAATATTGCTGCAATATTGTTGCAATATTCCTATGTCCGCTAAAATAAAATATTGCAGCAATATTGCAGCAATATTAAGAGAAATATTGCAAATATATTGCTGATACATTATGGAATATTTCTATACTGCAATATTGTAAAATATTGTTTTCTTTATATTGTGTAGTAGTAATTCTTACAGTACAATATGTGTGACAGCACAAAAGTCCGCAAAAACATCATAAAAGTGTTCAAACGTCTTATGATGTGTCATTATGAAGAGCACACTCCGTCACAAAAGAGTTATGTCGAGAGCCCTGGTAGTGAGCACGCCTTGACTGGTGAGCTAGAAGCTGGAGAAGCCTCGCTGAGCTGCCCTTCATATAGGGATCGGTGTCGAATCTTCCTCACGAGAGAATTAGCCGGCGACGCGCCGTGTAGCGGGCGCGCGCCGAACTATCTCGCCGCGCGAGCCCATGCTAGTCGCTCGCGCCGCGCGCCTCCGTGTTACTTGACGCGCGCTTGTGGCGGACAGCTTGACCGCCACACATTATTTTATTGGTAATACATTTTTACGTTATTTATATTGTTATTTTCATTTTTATTGTAAGGGATATTCTGATTGTCATTTATTATGGTGCGTGTCCACCTGCAAGTAAAAACTCTCGAGAGTAGCTCTCGAGAGTGATTCTTGCACATGGACATATCTCCTCCTGAATTTTTACATGAAACAATAATCCAATTGAATCTTTAGTGATTGTACTAGCAAAAATGTTGTGTTTTATTTCCAGATTAATTTTCAAACCGTAAAACAAAGCCTTAAGTTAATAATATGAAAGTATAATTAAATTTTGATATTAAAGTATAATTGAGTATTAATGTTTAAACAAAGCCGTAAGTTAATAATATAAAAATATAATTAAATTTTGATATTAAAGTATTTTGATATTTGATATAAAAGTATAATTGAATATTAATGTTTAAACGTCAAAATTTTTAATTTTCCATGTTATCTTCTTGGGCTTCATCTTCAAGAACAATTTGTTCTAGTTGTCTCTTGGCCTGAACACGTACTTATTTTATTTTATTTTATTGTATTTTATTTTATATATAAAATCAGTTTTGTGATATTAATAAAACATTAATTATAAACATCGTTTTCTAATTATTTTAATATTTTTAATTAAAAATAAATAATATATTTAATTAAGTTAGTTAAATAATTTAAATAATTTTACTTAGAGTTAATATTAAACTCAATTTATTAATTTTGTTTTAAACAATTAGTTTTGTTTAGACTTTATATTACGAAAGAAATATATATATCTGCAATTTTTCAAAATATAATATACATTATTGTGTTATAATGTTGCTAATATCTATATAGTAACATTTCCTAAAATATTGAAATTACAATATTTCAGCAATATATTGGAACATTTCTTATAAAATATTTAATTAACAATATTTCAGCAATATATTGCAACGTCACTTAAAAAATATTAAATTAACAATATTGCAGCAATATTGCTGCAATATTCGTAATATTGTGCAACATGAAAATATTGCTGCAATGTTGCTGCAATATTTCGTGCTGTAGGGGAAGTCAATTGCTTTTCATCTGGTACTCGTTTCATTGCTTCAGTTATTGCTGTGATATATGGGTGCTGCTGCTGCTGCTGCGGCTGAAGCGGCTGCTGTGGCTGCTGCGGCTGCTGCGGCTGCTGCGGCTGCTGCTGCTGCTGCTGCTGAGCAGTAGAATTACGCTGCAAATATGCCGTTGCCACTGCATTGAAAGCATGAGAAGACTGGCACAATACATTCTCAATTGTTTCCGCTGTCTTCTGCTTTTTTGCTGCAAATCGATCTGGAGCTGGCACCACTTTCTTCTTCTGGATTGCGATGCCCATGGCCTCAGTAACAATGTCAGCAGCTGTCTTCTTTTGCACTCCATTATTCACATCAGATACATTGTCCTCACAACCTTTCGAGGTAACAGGAGATTGCTGGTCTGAGGTAGCAATATTTGCTGATAAGAACTCATCACGTGAAGGACTGCTAATGCTATCATCAGCGCATGTCGGCACATTCATTGAAATCAATACATTATTTGATGAACTTGACATTGTCTTCACTGTAGAGTCTTTGGTGACTAGCGACGACCGCGACCCCATAATACTTTGTGATGTCATACTTTTTTCTTGCTGGGAATCTGCTATAGAGCTGCGCGACCTGATTGCAGCAAAAATATTGATATTTTATCAAAGCAATAAAGTATTCTCCAAAGATAATTATGTACTTGCATTCTATGTGCAATGTGCGGTGTCAGGAAAGACATTTGCTTAAAGTAAATCCAAATTTTTGTCATTTTCGATCCTGAACCACTGGGTTGACCTGTCTTCTTTTCCCGTAACTTCTTGGTGAATGTATTGCGATGAGTATTCCAACGCCCTTCTGCTTGCTCACCTAATGTCACCGAATGTAAAATAGTAAGTTTGCTATTAACAAACTTCTACTACTTTGCTTTTTTAATTTGTTAATAATTTTTATTTTTTTATTATTTATTTATTTATTGTTTTTAATACTAACCTGTGCAGCCAAGCGTCTCCCCAATACTTTTCCATATATCAAGTTTCAGTTCCTTATTCTTGTAATCTTTTTGTGTTTTCATATATAGCACTGAATTTTCTCTCACAAGAGAAATTAAAATTTCATCATTGATATATTCCTGTGTCTCAATGATATCAATATCCTGAATATCCGCGTTCGGTTCCATCGTGTAAACCCGTTAATATTTTGACATTTGCGTACACCCGCTTCTAATTTCACATTGCGCGATCGATTGTAAGCCGTAAATTTTTAACTGTTCAGAAATGAAATTTCGCCAAATCGTTTAAGGATTTAAGATTAGAGCTAAAGGAAGGGCGTAAAAACCTTAAAGCGGGGAGCACACACTTCTGCACAACGCATAATGCGTAAGCATAAGAAAATTGATTGGTCTATTTTCTTATGCACATGTATATGGACCAATCAATTTTCTTATGCTTACGCATTATGCGTTGTGCAGAAGTGTGTGCTCCCCGCTTAAGGGAAATGACGTCAAGTTACAAGAGCTGGATTCAGACAGGACGCGTCAAGCGTCAAGCAGCGAGCAGCAAGCGCTGAATGCTAGCCTATGAGCATCGTCGCTATTCACACCGAAAGCGACAGCGTCAAGCGTCAAAACATCTATAACTTAAAAACTTTTGACAACAATTGGTTAGACGTTGGCAGACAAAATCAAAATGCAGAATAATTACGAGTATTTAGAGCTTTTACAACGACGAAGATTACTGCTATTAGCGTTACTATATGTTTATCGTAAACGGCGTAGAAGAAAAAGACGTTATTGGGTGAGGCCTATAATCCGTGAACGAGTTAATCAAGGTGATGGCTACAATCTTGTAAATGAAATGCGTCTTGGTGATCAAGATGCACATTTTCAATATTGTCGTATGAGTGTGGAAAAGTTTAATGCTCTACTACAACGAGTGCAACCGCTAATTGAAAAACAAGTGACTAATTACAGGGAACCAATTTCTGCGAAGGATCGATTATATTTAACTCTTCGGTAAGTCAGTGCTACGTTAGAACAACTTTTTATGTTAATAAATCATATCGACTTGTTCAATTCTTCATTGATAGGTTCTTATCATCAGGAGACTTAATGAGTTCCATGGCTTATGCGTATAGAGTGGGACGGAGTACGGTCTCAATGATTGTACAGGAAACCTGTGAAGCACTATGGAACGTGTTACAGGATGAGTTATTTCAACCTTCTAGCGCCAACTGGATAAAAATTGCTGCTGAGTTTGAAGAACAGTGGAACTTTCCACATTGCATTGGCGCAATTGATGGTAAACACGTTGCAATAAAGGTAAATTGTGAACCGAGACACATCATAGATTTTATGTGCTATTTTATCTTTAATAATTAAGGTTTTTTTAGTGTCCAGATCATGCTGGCTCCACGTACTACAATTATAAAGGATTTCACAGTATTGTGTTCATGGCTATCGTCTCGGCCTCCTATAGATTCATGCTTGTCGATATTGGTGCCCAAGGCCGGCATAGTGATGGCGGAGTTTTTTTGAATTCCGTAATGGGCCAAATGTTTCATCGGGATGAATTGAATGTACCAATGCCATCAGTATACTCCGTTGACAGACCACCTTTGCCATATATGCTTGTGGCTGATGAAGCATTTCAGCTGAATAAATTTACTTTGAGACCATATCCCGGAAGAAATATAACTAAAGAACAGAAAATATTTAATTATCGTTTAAGTCGAGCTAGACGAGTGGTGGAAAATGCATTCGGCATCATGGCTGCAAGATTTCGAATTTGCCAAAAACCTATAATTACATCTGTTGAAACTGCAGAAAAAATTATAAAAGCAATTGTAGTGCTCCATAATTTTCTATTAACAGAGCCTGGATATTGTTCTCCACAATTTTCTGACTCCATATCTGAAAATGGAAACATTATTGAAGGACAATGGCGACAAATGGAAACTTCTTCGACGTTCCTTAGGATAGGTCGTGCAGGCGGTCAAGCGCATTCGCGATATGCCGCAAATATTCGCGAAGAATTTAAAAAACTATTTTTTACATGAAGGTGCTGTTCCGTGGCAATGGAATCTGTGAGTTGTAAATATTGTTATAAATGGCACATGCATTTATGTGTAAGATCTATGATGATCTTTTGTTACATAGCAACGCACTTCAATTACCTAATTTTTAGTTTGGTTAAGTCATCTTACATCTATCATGGGAGTCAGACATGTTCTCATACGTGAATAAATAATCTAATTCTTTTTAACCAATTGGTGTTCTTATTTTGTTACAATATATACATTATGTATATTGAATAATATATACATTTCATAAGAACGATATAAATGTGTTCTGCTTGTATAAAAATATAAAAATATGTCTTAATTTCGACTTATCCCCATTGAGTGGATCTCTCCGGCGGATGATGACATATGAAATCTCTGTGGACTGAATAGAAAATGAAACATAATGATATAGCCTATACTATGTACAAAATGTAATTCCTTTTTCTTTCCTTTTACTATGTACAATTGTAATTCCTAAATAAGTGATGGAATAGGTATTAATGTCGAGTTTAAAGAAATGAATTTATAAGATTATTGTTTCGAAATTCGATTAGGACACACTTAATGCGCAAAATTTTTAGAATTGGAAAAAAACATGATAGTAAGATAAGAAAATTAATAGTCATCTCCTGCATACTCTGGTAGTTCAGATTCGAGGTCCATCATTGTCTTCATTATGCTATGAGACATTCTGCGATACGTCCGGATGTCCAAATTTCTCAAACGCATTTCTAAAAACTTGCAAAATGCTCCGACCTCATCCATGAGTGGTAAGGACGGTGCTGATTTCTCGATTGCCTCTAATAACGAATTTTCGAACCCAGTGTCCGAGGATCCAGTGCTGCTCATTCGACGTTTCTTTAATCCTTAAATAAATATGCTAGGTTAATATCTCTAGTTGCACAAGCTGTTAAAAAAAAAACAAACCAGTCTTTGCAAGTGTCTGCGCTGACTGTATTGATGAGGCATCAGAATGCGAACTCGAGCATCTAGACTGATGATCGTCATTATTATCCATTGCAGACACCTTTGATGAGGAAGGTTGCGACAAGAGTATATTCGTGGAAGTTCTGAAAAATAAAAAATATGAAAATTTGTAGAAAATATAATAAAAGAAACAAAAAAAAAATGCGTTTATTACTTCCGATAACCGATAGTTGGCCTCAAAAAGTCGAGGGAAGCAAAATATTTCCATTTTACAGTCGACGTCTGAGAAGCACCACTCCCTGATGGAACATACTTTTTTTCCTCTGCCAGTTTGCGTGCATAGACGTCACGCAACGTCTTCCAGCGTTTTTTTGCTGTGCCTGGTAAAATGCCTACATAGGAAGATCATTATATGAATATATAAAATGTATGGCGAAGCAAGAACTTTAATTAAACGTACCTAAAGCCTCGTCGATAGCAGCCCACGATTTTGCAGTTATTGCAGGTGTTCTTAATTTCAGTTCTATTGAAGGATCCCACAGCTCGCGTCTCCTTGACACTTCGCTAATGAGAAGTTCCTCGAAGCTTACTTCATTCTCCTCGTCTTCCAAAACAGGACATTCACTGCACATCTCACCTTCCATAACCTTCCCACACATTCCACACACCTGAAATTCAGATCTCTCACATATATTTCTTACTAATTTTTCAAATCTGAAAGAATTATATAAAATTATATAAATCGTATTTATTTACATAATACTCTGATGACTCTTCCATTTTGCCTTTCGAACCGAAGACGCTACAGCCCATCTACGCAGCCATTGCACGTACTGCTGCTTGCTGCTAGCATCAAAATCCAACAGAGTTGAATTTGGGCGACGCGTTAGCAGTGGCGTAGAAAATATCGCCTCGCTGATTGGTTGCTGCTCGCTGCTTGACGCTTGACGCGTCCTGTCTGAATCCAGCTTATAGTCATACACCTTAAATTCTTATTGTGGACACCGATTTTAAGAACGGAAATGACGTCACAACTTATGGCTTAAAGCTTAAATCTTGCGCCTTAAATTCTCATTGTAGACGCCGCTTTCGGGCCTTGGCACATAGAAAAACTTAAGCAGTAAAACTAAGTAGTGAAAAATCAACGGTATGGATTCGCTACCGCTTAGGGCCGTGCTTTAAGTTCTTGACTGTGATTGGCTGATTTGCTAACTGCTTCAGTTTTACTGCTTAAAGCGGGGAGCACACACTTCTGCACAACGCATAATACGTAAGCATAAGAAAACTGATTGGTCTATTTCCTTATGCACATGTGTAAGGACCAATCAGTTATCTTATGCTTACGCATTATGCGTTGTGCAGAAGTGTGTGCTCCCCGCTTAAGGGTGCTGTCACATGCAGGACGGAATTTCGGAAAACGGAATTTCGGAATCATTCTGATTGGTTAGCCCCATGGAGCACAGTAAAAGCCCCATGGGGCTAACCAATCAGAATGATTCCGAGATTCCGTTTTCCGAAATTCCGTCCTGCATGTGACAGCACCCTAATTCTTCTATGTACCCGGGCCTTTACGGTTTAAAAAATGTATATTGGCGCGTTCAGCAGACCAAGCCGCTGAGTAGCAGTCGAACGTGATTGATTCTTACTTTTAGAACCAACCAATCAATGCAGAGTATTGATAAAACAAACTCAACAGTTGTGTCTGCTGAACGCGGCCAATGACAGCTATGTGTATCAAGGGGTTAGTAGTGTAATATAAATTACTTAATACAAAAATTAATTTGTTTACTACGTTGGTTTTGTTCCTACGTTGATTAAAAAATTCTCTTTTCCTCTTGGACGTCATCAAGATTATTGTTTCAGATAAGTTTTACAAAATGTTCTTATTATAACCTATATTCTTCTTTATTCGTTATATTTTATTTTACAAACGATACTTTATATTATATTTTATTTTCAGTTGCGGTTTTCATGTTTTTTGTACAAATGTTTTATGTACATGATTATATGTAATGCGAATCTTCAAATTGTGTTGGGAACATGCTCTTTTCCCCAGCGAGAAATGACCCATCGAATCGACATCAAATTGACGTCGAAAACGTATATCGAAAAGTAATTGAAATATTCATCGATCTCGATGGAAATGTGGTATCACTTTCGATGACTTTTCAATTCAGAATAAATCGATTTCGACTCAATATTGATTACTATTTCCTCACTGCAGCTATTATTAGAAACCATAAAACATGATCTTTTTCTTGTATTATACATTAAAATAAATAAATATATTCACATTCCACTACTTATGTGTTTAATAGTATATCGAAAATATATCAAAAATTATCTATTTATTTCTCCCAGGGCGGCGGTGTGGTCTAGTGGTAGAGCGCCAGACTCGTAATCTGAGGAACCAGGTTCGAGTCCACTAGAGCCATGAATCATGGAAAAAAGTTTTTTTTCCGAAAAACCGCGCCCCTCCGTGCAAAGATGCGGAGAAAACTGGGCTCTGTCTTTCGGAAGAGACGTTAAACCGTTGGTCCAAAAGAAGGAAATAGTAAGGTAGTGGATGAATTGGAGGTTAGGGTTGGGTACGTCCCTTCAAAACGCCCTTTAAGGCCCCTTGGGGTATATAAAGTAAAATTCTTTATCCTATTTATTTCTCCCCAATATCTTTATTAGAAGAGCACAAAACTTACAATAGAAATAATTTTTACAATTAATTTATTTATCTAGGTAGAATTGCACATATATGCACATTTATTATTACAAAAATATATTACTTAAGTCTAGATAGCGTTGCATATATATGTATTTATTATCAAAAACATATATTATTTAAGTCGCTAGATAGAGTTGTACATATATGTATTTATAATCGCAGATATATATTATTTAAGTCTAGATAGAGAATATATATTGCACATATTGTATATTTATTATCACAAAAAAACAGATTTGACAGATTGACTTAGTGCAATTAACATAGATTGATTCAGTGTAATTAAGATTTAGGAAAGTTTGTCATTGAATAAAGTTTGTCATTAATGCATTTTTTTTACAAAGTCAATTCGTTTAAATTAAAAATAAATGATTAAAAGTAAAAGTAAATGGTTATTTTATATCCCAAGTAAATTGCGCCATAACTTGTTCCTAATATACTGATCATATGTACGTCAAAATATAAATAGTCTTGTATGCAAAATGTAAAAAAAGATATAAATTGTAAACAAATTAATATTAGAATTAGTAGAACAGATGTGTATTTAATTTTCTCTCTTTTATAAGTCTATATTTTTGAAATGTTTGACTTTGAGAATAAAATGTCTGTACAAAATCAACATCTCTAACAATAAGTTAAATAACTGTTGAAATAGATATAATATAAACACTTGCTATGTTAAATGTCATAAATAGCATATAATAATTACTGATATACCCTTATGGAAAAATGCACTCAACTTTCGGTGTTAAAAAAACCGTTAAAAAAACACCATAGAAAAACTCTTAAAGTTGGGAGTGATTTCGGACCGCCAATTGAAGGTTAACCATCATTTGAAGGTTAATCTTTAATTGGCGGTTATACCCAATTTTAAGGGTTTTTCTTTGGATGATGGTTAACCTTTAAGTGATAGTTAACCTTTAATTAATGGTTAATCCTTAAAAATGACGGTATAAACCCTAAAAATATGAATCCTCAAATAAAAGTAACAAATATGGCGTCCCAATAAAAATCTCTTAAGGGCTCCGCTCGCTGTACCGGACTCCTCGCCTCGACTCTCCCTCTCGGACGCTAGCTGCCGCAGCTCTCCCTTTCCTGGCAGTGAGCTCTCCCTGGTGATCCGACTCTCGCTCGGTTGGTCTCCAGAACACGTGCCGCAACGATTAATCCGTTAAGAAAGAGGTAACAGACTCGACACGTTCGAAGAAACGCAAGCAAGTGCGGCCATGACACCTAACGAGTGAGGAAAGAGGTGGGGCCGGCAGGGGCTCTTTGAGAGTGGCAACTCGCGCATCGCACCATCTAATGTGAAACGATCGGGCGTTGTAAAACGCGAAAAGAATTCGAGCGCAATATCTGAACAAATTATTTAATTTTTAATAAGTCCAATTATTAATATTTATTTTCATAATTGAACTTATTTTTTATTTTGATAAATGTAAATACCTTATTGTATTAATATTTAATATTAATAATTTAATTAGTTGCTTAATTTAACTTCTTGTTTAATAAATGAGCGGATGTAGTACTGAAAATGTACCTGTTATATAATATTTTAATTTTCAAAATTGTCAAATTACAAACAGGAAAGTCACTTTTACAGTTATAAAGTAACTATTTAATAGAAATGGAAGCCTTAAAAAATTATTATTGTAACGCAATTATTATAATGCTCAAATCATAAAATATTTACATTATCCATGTCTGCCAATACAATATAATTTTTTATTCATATTGTATTTTATATAATGGCAAGTTATTATATATTTGACAGGCAAATCAAAATAGCTTCGAATCGATATCGAAATGATGAAATATCGATGTCTTAACAAAAAATACATAATTTGCCTGTTTACAGTCTGGCGCGATGAATATATGTCACAAATAATCTCTTCTTTTAAAAAATGTCATAAAGCACAAACATCGAAATAAGCTCCAAATTTCGAGCATTATTTCGATATGGATGTAATATCGATGATTTCGACGTCAATTTGACGTCGATTCGATAGGTCATTTCTCGCTGGGTCGGAAATTATACGTCTATTATGGATCTAAGATGTAACAAAATTAAGTCTGAGATGAAGAAATGGAGCTGATGGTTGAACTGAATTGAGTTACTTATGATGGTTTGTAATGTTTATTATTTATTCTATTCTACACGATATCTAAAATTGTTGTTATTTTATATCCTGATGCAAAAGAATGGAGCAATAATTGATTATTGTTGTCAAGTTGTATAGATAAGCCCATTAAAGTGAACTTCTTTCTGGATCAGAAGAAAGTTTTATTTTTGGTGGAAAACCCAGTGTGGAAATAAAGTGCGTTTGCATCATGCCAATGGATTACTTTCACGTTGTGAATATGCAAAGAGTTGTATTTGATAGCACTTTTTAGAGGATTCCTGTGGATCGCGAAAGAGTAACTCGGTTCAAGATTATTGTTTGAGATAAGTTTTACAAAATGTTCTTATTATAATCTTTATTCTTTACATTTTATTTTGCAAACGATACTTTGTGTTATATTTTATTTTTAGTTGCTGTTTTCATGTATTTTGTACAAATGTTTTCTGTATATAGTTATATCTTATGCGAATCTTCAAATTGTGTTGGGAACATGCTCTTTTCGGAGGTTATACATCTATTATGGATTTACGATGTAATAAAATTTAAAGTTATACAGTCTGAGATGAAGAAATGGAGCTAGTTTTTCAAAAAAGGAGTTCAAACAATTAAAGTTCTCAATAAAACTGGAAAAAAGGAGTTAATGAATAATCATTTGGCTTGAGAACTAAAACTCAAGTGTGCTAAAAATACGAAATCGACAAAAGTATGTAATTAACATTTTCATTTAACTTTAATATAGCATCCATTTCCTATTAAACTGATATTCATTAAAATATACATTAAAATATAATAACGTTGAAAGAACAATGTTTTTAGATTTTAGGGATTAATCTGTTTGGGAAAGATAAAAATCAAAATACAATTGATAGCTTATTGATATGACTGATTAGTTATGATAATAATCCGTAAATAACATTAGATTCCGCAAAAGTGGTGAATGTCACTTCCACAAAGGTGGTATTTAATTTGTCGGTAAATCCCTATAATAATTATTTCTTACTCTATAATAATTATCTTTTGCATGTTAAAAAATTAATCACAGTCTGGGATACTTGATATTTTATAAAACTAATTACTATAGTATCGCAAAGGCAAATTAATTACATACACATATGTACATATACATTATAATAACATTTATTGTGCTTCAGGGACAAGTATGGAAATAAAATTTATAAATTATAATTTATGGAATAAAATTAATAATTAATAATTAATAATTAATAAAATAATATAATAAAATTCAAGAAATAAAATAAAATAAAATTATTAATAAAAGATATATTTATAGCTTATGTTTATGTAATAATAAAGAAGTTATACTTTTTCTACTATAATATTATAATTAATATAAATTTTTTTTGTAATTCTCGTGAATTTTAATATCTTATGTATAGAATTAAGCTCATTTTTATATCTGGACACTTTTTATTGAATTTTTTTACTTTGGATTGAAGATCATTTCTTTTCTCCCACTCATTGTTTAGACGTCGATTATAAGCAATATAATGTCCAATTCCTTTAATATCTAATGGTGGTATAAATTCCGCAGCTCCGCACAATAAAAAATTCTGCTCTTTAATACACAGTTTGGTCGGTATGTCTCGGTATGCAGCTTAAAACTGCAATTTCATGGAGCGAAGAAAAGCCAGCGTTTTACCCCCACTCCATCAATTTTCGTCATGTTGGCTTTACGGCGTTGCTTCGCTCAAAGTTCAACACAGTTGAACTTTTAGCGAAGCAACGCCGAACGCCGAAAACACGTGGTGACACAGAGAAAAAGAAGTTAAAAAATTTTAAGAAGTTAAAAAATTATAAGTATGGCTGAAAGGATACCCAAAGGGGACCTGACCGATAATTTTACATCGCCAGAAAATACAAACGAAGTTAGTATATATTATACAGTACTAAACATACTTATAGGTTATGTTGCTCTTTATTTCTTATTTATTTAAGTTATATAAATTTATTTGTTATATTGTAGGAAACTCTATTGTGGCATATGTGAAAATATCCTTCATAAAAATGAAAGAGTTCCGCATTCTTGCTTTTTTTTCATTATACATATTTTGTAAGTAGCATTAGTGGGTGCTGTAATGTGCAGATGACGGAGAAATTATTCGCAAAAGTTTGGTGGACGGTACGGAGGCGATGGTGCTGGAGCTGAGGGAGGAGACCACCCAAATCCAAAACCGAGAGGTTGATGGCAATTGGCAAAACCAAAAAACTTTGCAAGAGGAACAGCTTATCGACGAAGTTTGCAAGCGTCCCGCGCTGTACGATTGTCGTCGTCCTCTTGCAGAACAAGGCCTGAGAGCCAGAAATAAACTATGGGAGGAAATAGTTGCAGCAATGAACTGTAATATTCTACGTTTATAACTTGACTGGAAAAAAATTTATTAGTGTGCCATAAACATATTTTTATCTTTTCTAGCTACAATGGACACTGAAGCTATTAAAAAAAATAAAAATGGAAATGTCTGTGCGATGCTAACAGAATCTATAGGAATAAACGAGTGGCTCAGCGGAAACACGAAGAAGCTGGGTGCACGCTGAGCGGACGCAGTTCATTAATGATATGCAGCTTCAAAACGAGTACGTATGTATGAATTTACGAGCGTACAAACGTGTATCAATGCACTAGTACATTTTTGTTTATATTTATTGCATGCAAATTTAATACAAAACTGTATGTTACAGGACTGCAACCAATATTCCGGCGTCCGAAGGTCATGAGGAACTATCCAATGATAGTGACATCTTTCGTGATGGCAGCATTGGCAGTAACAGCAGCAGTCGTGGATCACGTGAGTAAACTAACAAGTCTACTACATAGTACCTTTTATTTGACTTATGAATATAATTTTAATGGATAAGAAATACAGGATTTGTGAATATGGTTGTAGGTAAGCGTCGTCTCAGTATAGATGAAGACAGACCCTGTGATCGATTGGTTGATGCCCTCGGTCAACCACCTGCAATCAACATTCCGCCGTTTATACCTCTTCTTCCTCCACCAACACAACCGACTGACAAAGCGGCTTTATTTGGCAGTCTCGTTGCTGCCCAACTTAGAGAAACCGATCCTCGGATAGTGGACGATATTATGCTACAAGTGATGCAAATTCTGAGTAAAGCGAAGAAACTGTAATCGAGAAGGATGCAAACGATGGGCAGATTTAGAGAGAAATACATATAATTTTGTCTATTTATTCTTTTAAACATAATAAAAGATTATAGTTTTAACTAATGTAATGTTTCTTTTATAATTTAATAACACACATTCCGCCGTTTGTACCTCCTCCTCCTCCACCAACACAACCGACTGACAGACAATTTTTTATTGTTTTTTACAATTGACAATTGGCAACTGTAGCTGCCACTGTACGTCTGTAATATTCAACGTACGCGATGTACTGTCTATAATAATTAGAGTACTCCATTTTTATTATACGCAGTTCTTCTTCTAGGTTAAGTAGCGTTAGCGCTAGGTTAGCTCTGCTTATCAATGCCACTTTGCATTGCGTGAAGTGGGGGTAATACGCCAGCTTTTCTTCGCTCCATGAAAAGGATAGAGGCGATAGCGTTAGCTGTTCTTCGCTGGCACAGTGAGGTGGAGTAGGGATAAACGCTTTTCTTCGCTTGCGTGAAATTTCAGCTTAAGGGTTGGTTTATAATAGCCGTAACCGTTGATTTAAGCCGTAATCTTTAAAAAATTGACCAATCACAGTCGAATGTGAAAAAAATAATCGACTGTGAATAGTGAATTTCTTAAAGATTATAACAGTTTAAATCAACGGTTACGGCTATTATAAACCAACCCTAAGGCTCTATAAATGTGAGTATTCTTGTCCGTCATTTTGTATCCAACCACATGTAAAAACATAACCTTTCAAGGAACCTTTTCGTAAACGTCAATACGCTTTTCGGTCTCGTATTTTCTGCTTCCAAAATGACTGGCTGCGTTGCAATTAATTGCAGTAATAGAAGCGAAAAAGGGTTTCGACTTTTTCCAATTCCAACAAATGTGGCGCGACGAAAAAAGTGGAAAACATAAATCTTTACCGTAAACAGTATATATCAAGCAAGTCAGGTTGTGTCTGTGAAGTACGTCCAAATGTACGCTGTAAAAGCAAAGCATTATTTGTGCCTCATTAAATTGAAAATTAATTGTTTTCCTTATTACAGGTACACTTTGAGGATTCACAGTTCGAAAGTAGACGTGTCGAGGAAATTGAAGCCAAATGCGGTTCCTTATTTCATGTTTCTAATCCACCTCCCAGGATTGATTCACCTCCAAGGAAGTTACTATAAATTCTTGAATATATGCAACATATTTGATAGCATATCAATGGTTTTCAGAAGCTACAAAATAATGAAGTTACTGCCACGTATGAACCCTTTAAAACTGCTTGTTACTCTGTAATAAATATCATAAATAGTCTATAAATATGTATTGTATGCAATAAAAAAGTGTTTTTAAAAACCAATTCCTCTGGAGATATTGTGAGCATGAGTTTTTATTAATCAATGTACATTATTATTATTATGCAGTTACAGTGTTATTTTTGGAGTAACAATCTTTTGGAAAATGAAATTCATTTCATACAGTTCAAAATTATTTTATTTGATACAGTTTGTACAAAGTATAATTAAATAAATTATTTGACATTGTACTGTTGCAAATATTCAGCAACTTTTGGATAATAAGAGAACATTTTAAAAATATGATGTAATCGTTTCAGCTGACTCTTCAGGTAGAGATTTTCGGCCAACAAGCTTTCAATTTTTTCATCTGTGTAATACTTTTGAAGCTTATGGTCCTAAAATGAGTGGAAGGAAAGGTCTTTCGTTTACTAATTTAATACTCTATTTATCATCTTTAATATACTTCCTTCCACTCATTTTAAGACCCTAAGCTTCAAGAGTATTGCACAGATGAAAAAATTGAAAGCTTGTTGGCCGAAAATCTCTACCTGAAGAGTCAGCTGAAACGGTTACATCATATTTTTAAAATGTTCTCTTATTATCCGAAAGTTGCTGAATATTTGCAACAGTACAATGTCAAATAATTTATTTAATTATACTTTGTACAAACTGTATCACATAAAATAATTTTGAACTGTATGAAATGAATTTCATTTTCCAAAAGATTGTTACTCCAAAAATAACACTGTAACTGCATAATAATAATAATGTACATTGATTAATAAAAACTCATGCTCACAATATCTCCAGAGGAATTGGTTTTTAAAAACAATTCTTTATTTCATACAATACATATTTATAGACTATTTATAATATTTATTACAGAGTAACAAGCAGTTTTAAAGGGTTCATACGTGGCAGTAACTTCATTATTTCGTAGCTTCTGAAAACCATTGATATGCTATCAAATATGTTGCATATATTCAAGAATTTATAGCGACTTCCTTGGAGGTGAATCAATCCTGGGAGGTGGATTAGAACATGAAATAACGTAGGAACCGCATTTGGCTTCAATTTCCTCCAACCGTCGACACGTCTACTTTCGAACTGTGAATCCTCAAAGTGTACCTGTAATAAGGAAAACAATTAATTTTCAATTTAATGAGGCACAAATAATGCTTTGCTTTTACAGCGTAATTGGACGTACTTCACAGACACAACCTGACTTGCTTGATATCCACTGTTTACGGTAAAGATTTATGTTTTCCACTTTTTTCGTCGCGCCACATTTGTTGGAATTGGAAAAAGTCGAAACCTTTTTTCGCTTCTATTACTGCAATTAATTGCAACGCAGCCAGTCATTTTGGAAGCAGAAAATACGAGACCGAAAAGCGTATTGACGTTTACGAAAAGGTTCCTTGAAAGGTTATGTTTTCACATATGGTTGGATACAAAATGGCGGACGAGAATACCTACATTTTAGAGCTCTAATCTGACTTTACCCGAACTTGATTTCGAGCGTCAACTGACGCCCATGAAAAGGCACCTTAAGTCGTAAGTCATAAGTGAATCAACCAATCAACGTCTTTTATCCGTGATCCAAGTGCTCTTGGTGTTTAGTTTATTGGAGTATGCGACGCGAACAAACCTAGAGTGTTGGTAATCTTGAGGTCGTATTCTTCAGGTTCCACGTAGTCGTTGATGGGAACGAGGAAACGTTCCGAGGAAAAATGCACTTGCACTTGGGACGTTATATTTGTATACGCTACGCTTATCATCTCCACGCGTAATCTCCCGCATAGAGCTGTACGACCGACCGTGCCAAACATCTTCGGAACCGTTTTTTTGTTCTAGCGGTCGCATTATAGAGAATACGTCTGATGAATCGGAGGATGAATTGGCGCGAATTCGCGCGCGAGCCAAGTTTCCAGATACAACCAGATTAGAGGTGAGTTCAGCCGTGGACCCGGTAATCTAGTTCTCCGGTTAAACGCGCGGTCCAGTAGTGCATTTGGAACGGCTCAGGCAAGAACGCGATTATTTCTTGTTATTTTATATATTTTTATTTGTTACTATTTTCGCTCTCCTTCATCTCCTTGCGCCTTGAATCTCTTGAAGAATTCTTTGGATACCGTGTTAATATTGCGTTATATTGCTTTTCAGAAAAACGACATAACTGTCGTCACCAAATATACATCTGGGATCGTTGATAAAAAAAATACGTCCATCACACATGGTTTTAGTGTTAATGAAAAATGTAGGATAAGTAATAGTCTTTTGCCGAATAAGCAGCGCTTTATACAGGAATATGGTTCGAAGGTATTTTGTGGTTCATACTCCAAGGATGGAGAGTTCTTCGTCACTGCCACACAAGGTAGATTTACATCTATTTTTTCGTGTGCTGTAGATTAGTACAACCTTATACAACCTTGTACAAACTTATCACATATATGGTTATATGATAGCTTGACTGCTCATATTAAATACTCCTGAATTTTTGCAGATAAGTGGTTGTACATATATCGGACACGTAATGGTAATTTTACCTTGTACAGTCGGATGCAAGCGCATGATGTTGGCTGGAGTGTGCTGGACATAGCGTTTAGTCCAAACGGTGAACATTTTGCATATTCGAGTTGGGCGGACTGTTGTAAGTGGCATTGTTATTAGGCATTGTGCTTTTGCAATCATGCAATGGTAGATCTTGTACAGTATGCATTCTCGGTATTTTTTACAGTATATCAGTGCAATGTATCTGGAGATTCACTGGACACTCTACCATTGTCCCCAAGAGTAAAGCAATTTTGTGTTTTTTCCGTGGTCTTTTCAAGTGATGGCACGGAAATCCTTGGTGGTGCCAATGATCAGTGCCTTTATGTATATGATCTTGAGTGCCAGCAGCGAATCTTACGGGTTTGTAGACTTATTATTCAGCAAAGGAAGCACTTTTGCCATTCCTTACATTGATATCTGTAATAATTTTTATAGTTTGAGGGTCATGAAGAAGATGTAAACGGTGTTACTTTCGCGGACGATAGCTCGCAGATCTTTTATAGCGCCAGTGACGACGGATTATGCAAGGTATAATGCCGCCATCCGTGAGACTGCTCTATTCAACGCTATAAGTCAAATGTCGCTGTATCGTGAAAGAAGTCATGCGCACTATGATACTCGACTATGAACCGACGTGCACGCGACTATCCGAAAAGTTCTCGCTCTGTGTATTACGTCTTCAATGTCTTTCTGTCGGTTTAGGTATGGGATAGGAGAATGGTAAACGAATCTAATCCGCGTGCGGTTGGAGTGTTGGCCGGTCATAGAGATGGGATCACATACATTGACTCACGCGGCGACTCACGGTATTTTATAACCAATTCTAAAGACCAATCCATCAAGTTGTGGGATACGCGCGTGTTCTCCTCTTGTAGAGCCCAGCAAAACGCTCGCCAGCTTATCGAGCGTCAGGATTGGGACTATCGATGGCAGCCTGTACCCCAACGATGTAAATATTTATTTACAAGCCAAAAAAAGAAACAGAAGAATAATTCTTAAAACAACCATTGTTTTTACCTCTAAATTATTCAGATACATCTGAAACGTCTAAGGTGACAATTGATCTCTATTGTCACACACTATTACCAAATACATACGATATATTCCTGTTTCAGTATGGGAACGGGGCTTCTTAGAAGGTGATACTAGTGTGATGACGTATTATGGTCATTCAGTCCGTAAGACTTTAATACGTTGTCGCTTTTCGCCACCGAACACCACTGGTCAGAGATATATTTGCACGGGGGATTCGACAGGTCGGTTTATCAGTAAGTTCCGAGTGTTACTCTCAGCTTCTCTCAGTACACGAAACTGCCGTAAATGAACAGACTGATTATGTTTCCCCTTTTTTTCTTATTTGTAGTATATGATCTTCTGACGGGAAAGTTAGTACGCAAGATAAGAGGTTACACGGGATGCGTGCGCGATGTTAGCTGGCACCCTTTGGATTACAATCTCATTACCTCGTCTGTGAGTAAAATCATTTAACCGCAAAAACGTATCCCTTACGAAAAAAGTAGTACTAGCAATCAACTACTCAGTACTGAGTGATCAATACTACGAGTACTGATCACTCAGTACTGAGTACTGATTGCTAGTACTACTTTTTCGTAAGGAATCTCATACTTTTCGAACGAAAGAGAAATCGCAATTGGAGAGTTGTTTGTATTTTTGCTCAAAATTCGTGTTTATAAGAAGAGAAAAGAATACTTTGGATTATGCAATTTTCAGAAAAAAAATTGAAAAATCGTAGAAAGTGTTCCTCTGTCAATAAAATTGTCCTATGGTGTTTTTTATTTTTTTTATAATAATACGTAGAACTTATGATGCTTAAAACTTGCATCTCATGTGTGTGTGTGTGTGTGTGTGTGTGTGTGCGTGTGCGTGTGCGTGTGCGTGTGCGTGTGCGTGTGCGTGTGCGTGTGCGTGTGCGTGTGCGTGTGCGTGTGCGTGTGCGTGTGCGTGTGCGTGTGCGTGTGCGTGTGCGTGTGCGTGTGCGTGTGCGTGTGCGTGTGCGTGTGCGTGTGCGTGTGCGTGTGCGTGTGCGTGTGCGTGTGCGTGTGCGTGTGCGTGTGCGTGTGCGTGTGCGTGTGCGTGTGCGTGTGCGTGTGCGTGTGCGTGTGCGTGTGCGTGTGCGTGTGCGTGTGCGTGTGCGTGTGTGTGTGTGTGTGTGTGTGTGTGTGTGTGTGTGTGTGTGTGTGTGTGTGTGTGTGTGTGTGTGTGTGTGTATGGCACAATTCAAAGTTTCAGTATCTTTCAATCCATGATTTAAGTGAAATTACATGCGTCGTTACGATAAGATAGGTACGCTTAAATATAAAATTGTTTCGTGCTTGTAGTGGGATGGTAAAATAGCCAAATGGGAATATTGTGCAACCCATGATGCGACGAACGAAGATGAGCAGCGACCTCCGCTACGACGGAGTGAGAGAATAGCTATACAAAGAAGAGCAAGGGCGCTCAATGTAATATGAGGTTTTCCATTTTCCATTGTTTTCCTTTTCTTTTCTTTCGAAGCAAATCTTTTGTTCGCGATATTGTTTAGAAAGAGAGAGAATGGGGAAAACTTCTATCAATTCACTTTCCTAGATGTCCATTTTCGATGTGATTCTCCGTCAGGAATGTAAATAAACATTGTACAAGACTGAATGACGAATGTGATTTTTATATCCGTCTCTATCGTTGTGTTCGCATATTTTGCGAGATTCTCACGATCGATCGATTTTCTTCGCGCCGTTGGTATAGATTGAGTGAGAATCGCTGTTCGATCTGAAAC
>JASTWP010002963.1:0-33054 GCA_030770255.1 Temnothorax ravouxi
GATGATTCCTCGACAAAGAACGTAAATGATATGATACTGTCGAACTAATCTCAGATGGACTAAACAATTCTTTTAACAATTGGTTTCTTAAAAATATTGTTCTTATGGCACCATTTAATAATTGTGATTAATTACTAGTAAGATTGACAATATTAAGACGTTGCTTTTTGATTTTTTAAGATTAAGTTAGGATAAAATAAATGTGACTAAAAGAAAAGATGCGGCGTTTTAACAATCCCGCGGAATAAACGTGTTTGTCGTCGTCGAAGGATTAAAAGAGTGACTGGCGTAAAAGCTCCATGACGGAACTCAAATGGGCAGTCGCTCTTCGAAACGAATAGCTTCTCCCGGGGAAATTTTATGTGATTCTGTAAAGTGACAATAACGCCTCTCGGTGCGTCGTTTCGTGCAGTTTTCACTACATTAGAGAGTACCTCCAGCAAAACAAACATGTACAAACATATATCCCATCCTTACGTGTTTGCCATCGTCCCGCCAGATGATTATTGTCAGAAGCGCTATACATAGCGCTATATATGCAAATTTCATGCAAATCGACTATTAGGACTACAAATAAATTTCGTCACGTTGTTGCTCGCCTATCACTAAAATGTCTATTTTACCGGTGTTATTGTGCTGACGCGACGATGTGTTCTTCATGCATATCATTATCTTATTGTTAGATTCGTAAACATCTCTGATGAACGTCTAACTGTTATGCAAGGAACTGGGGAATTTGAAGCTTTACATCAATTATTTTTGTCGAATTGGGACACTTCTCCAAGGACATGTGTATCGACGGTACCTTAAAATAAAATTCATACAATTTCGACAAGTAATTTGACAAAATAAATCCAATCTTAAGGAAATAATTTATACCTGGCACTAATTAATTGTAATAATAATAATAAAGAAAATAATTGAAGAATTTACTTATTGAAAAAAATATTTAAAGTTCTAAATTTGAATTTATTTCAATAAAATATTTTGCATATATTAATTTTTCGAGCACAATATGTACAATCAATTGATGTATACAATATCATATCAAATTGTCACTTAACAATAGTAAATAATACATAAGTTTCTGCTTTAAGAGCTGCAAAATCGCTATCGTACAACTAATAATTCGTTCACTGCTACTCGAGATCTTCTTCAATATTTCCGAAAGAAATACGAGAGACTCGAGAAGCGTATTTTTGTCGGTAAGAATAAAGATTACATGATATCGCTCTTCGCATGGCCTTATCTTTGAAAGAATCTTCGTCGTGTCATTTCGCGAGAAACGAACGAGATCTTCACGATATCGTGAACCTGTCGTGTATTGGAACCTACCGATTTCGACGAGAGCGTGACAAGTAAATGGAACTGCTCGCACATGTCAAATATCTTTTACCTTACGCAACACGAGAAAGATTAATTAAATACAATATTAAAAAGCTGGAAAAGAGATATTAAAAATGTGTGATGATAATTCGCAAAATTTACGAAGAATGAGCAAGATGTTATTATATTAGTTTTTTCCAGTAGAAAAATTTGCGAAAGATAAAAATACGTCATCGCTCAACTTCTCTTTGATGGAAATCTCTCCGAATATTCATGCTGTTTTTTCAAAAAAAAATAAAAGAAGAAGAAGACAAACGAGACACGTACAAATCAAATTTTTAACTTTTCGGATCACATTTTTAGTTGCGGCACATTCTTTTAACCGTGCAAGAATAATCTCGCATCGAAATCGGTAGTACAAAACTACAAAACTACAAAAGCTAATTATCGCAAGATTCAACTTTGTTGAGCATCGTCGTGAACATGCAAATAGATTTTAATAAATAGAAAAATATATAAACAATAGTATATCAAATTATCAGTCAAAAATTCTTAAATCGGAATTCGCTTGAGCATAACAATTGTACAACGGTACTTCGAGATTTGCACAGTGTCAATTAATATCAATACATCGGATACAAATCGAATTTTTAACTTTTCGGATTACATTTTTAGTTGCGGCACATTCTTTCAACCGTGTAAGAATAATCTCGCATCGAAATCGGTAGTATAAAACTAATAGGTTGGCCAAAATAAGTCCGTGCGGTTTTTTACTTATATAAGTTAAAACCGTACGGACTTATTAGCCAACCTAATATAAAACTACACAAGATAATTATTGCAAGATTCAACTTTGTTGAGCATCGTCGTGAACATGCAAATAGGTAGATTTTAATAAATAGATAAATATATAAACAAGAGTATATCAAATTATCAGTCAAAAATTCTTAAATCGGAATTCGCTTGAGCATAACAATTGTACAACGGTATACTTCGAGATTTGCACAGTGTCAATTAATATCAATACATCGGAACGAATTGACGCGGTAAACCCGTCGCTTCGCTGCTAATTATCTGTCGACCATTTCGGCGCTTACGCAGCGAATACTGCAAACCAAGCTTAAATTGAAGTGACTCTCGTTGACCTGACGGTAACCAATGGCATTGAATCGAACCTAAATCTAAGTAAAGTGACGTGCGCACAATTTGAGCCATAAATAAATTGTCAAACGGTCGTAAACCAATTTTCGAACACCAACATTCGATTGTGAAAAGCTTGATCGTAATTTAAACAGATTATTATCCAGCGTGACGTATTTCAGCGAAGTTTGATTAAATAGCAATCTGGAAAATTCCACCAAGTCGAAAGTTTCTCCCGAGGGAAAGAATCGCCGGTGCTCTCTTCTAATAGGCATCGAAACTCCTCTCGATCGCCCGTGATTTCTCCCGCGACATGGAGAATCTAAAGTTCCTTGGACTCACGGTGGCGTAACGGTGCGTGCTGGGTTCTTTCGGCACGCGTGGATTATTGCGCCCAATGGTAGATAAGAAATCCGTGCTGAAGTTGCACAACGTATGAACGTTATTGACCGGTGTCTGCTGAGGAACGAGCCCATCGAGCGCCGACGTTGACTTGCACGAACGTGATCTGAATGTATTCATATATACATTGCATATTTATCTACTTTTATTTTAATCGATTAATTGTTTCAAAAGCATTGCACATTATTGAGCTATTTGTGAAGTTATATTTTATTATTTATCATTTTTAAATGTAACAGAAAATAGAAAATGAAGAAAATCAAAATAAAGTTTCGTCTTTCTCTAATATTATTGCCAATCTATTATTATATTTTAAAATATATATATTATGTATATCATGTTATCATATATTAATATATATCGCGTTGGGTCTTTTATGTGTAATATTATTATCTCAACTCGCGACGGTTCGCGTAAAGCTTATACATGGTCTGTATCTCGCTGCGCGTACACTTGGTGCGAGAGTATTATTACGTTCATATTTTTTCGTTACTACACGGTGTGTTATTACTAATAACAGTATTATTATCATTATAATTACCTCAGTATATCGCAGTTGTTATTTGGAGATGAAGCCAAACATTCAGACATCTTGGAGTACGAGATACTCAATTCAGCTTGAGACACAGGCGACGTACCTGACGGTTCCAATTCATGCGTATCAGATTCAGGTTCCTTGGCGTTGCATCTCATTTCCCTCTCCTCTATCAACTCCTCCGTTGTTTGATCCAACTTTGCCTCCGCGACAAAGGGGTGTTTGGGAATCCCGTTTCGGGTCAGACAAGGATGCTTGGGAAGCGGTGGGTGTCCACCGGAGGCTTTCAACTTCGAAGAATTCTTGAGCATCGGGCTCTTCAACGAAGATTCGACATTCCCGTGGTTTTCTTTGTAGGCGGTGGTTGCGCCGCGCAAAGGTACCAAAGGGGTCGTCGAATCGGCAGGCTCAGAATCGCTCGCGAACCCTTCGCGGGGCACTTCAGTCAAAACCATGAGAGAGCTCTTCGACCGGGTCTTGTCGCTGACGCAAGCGTTTTTCGCGCGACCGAAGGTTCCAAAAGGTCGGCGGCGTCAACGGCCTCTCGTTAGGATCGGAGCACCAGGACTTCTGCGAGGAAGAGGACGAAGAGGACGGAAACCGATCGATAAATCCCGAGTCGGAAGTACGCTCACTCGGCTGCTTCTCGTCGGCCGATTTTTTCCACACTTTCTTGTAGCTCAATAGTTTAGCGTTGAATGCCGACTTTAGTAATTTCTTCAGCGGTTTCTTTCGAGACAGCTTCTCGCCCAGAGCTGATATCCACGTCACGCGGGTATCGTTGTCGAGCTTGATCGGCCGATCTTCATTCGGCGAAACGCCGATCGCTCGCGGTGACTTTCGGTTGGACGACGGACTTGGAATCAATTCAGGATCTCGAAGATTATCTCGAGCCTCTGATGGATTATCTTTGGAAGATGTAACGGTTACGTCTTGGAAGGATGAGTCCAGCAGCAGACTACCGTCATCATTATTTATGCTTAACATGTTATTGTGCGACGACCCCACGGAGGATGACAACGATGACAACGATGATGAAGTTGAGGAGAGTTCGAGTTCGTCTTCGAAGCCGTATAGATCGGCTTGTAAGTTCCTGTAGCTATTATTGGTGCTTGAATCGTAAGAGCTTGTTAAAATATCTTTAAGAGGATCCTCGCAGTCCAAGTCTTTGTCTTCAAAATCCTCCAAAGGACTTGAGCAAATCATTAATTTGCTTTTCTTCGTTTTACATTCTAACTTTTTATCGCTCTTCTTCGGGTTCCGTGTCTCATTCCTCCTCGAAGGACTGGATTGTACGTTCATCGACAGTTCGCTCATGCAGCTGTACATATTGATCTTAGGAGGGGATCTCGGCCATGTCTCTGAAACTGCTTTTACGTCGCTCTCCGAATGATACCGATTAAGAATAACAAAATCATCTTCGACCTCGCGTGCCTCGAATGAAGTCAAAAAGATCTTGGATTTTTTTTTAAAGTCGTTTCGACATTGCTCGCTGGGCGCATCGTATATCGCGTGACTCGAGCCGTTTTTCTCTACGTTCTTCCGATTCTTGACGACATCAAGAGCGTTAGAGAAACTAGATCTTTCGTCAGTTTGTTCCCGTTGACTATTGTCGTTAGACGCTCTTACGCTTGACTCGTAAGCTTCGACAATCTTCTTGACGAAGTTGCCGTCGCTCGAAGTCGACAACTTCGATGCGGTATCCCGGCAGCTGGCCGACGTCGAGAAGCCCGTTTCGAACTCCCGGATCAAGATCTCCATGTTCGGCATATTCTTCGGTATGTCCGGCAGCACGCGAACTCCGTTGACGGGCATGTCGACGGCGATTAAAAGTCCACTAAAGCTCGCTTTTGAGACAGAACAGTCCGCGTATCCAGTTCAATTTGCGTTTCCTCGATCGGTGCGGAACTACGAAGACAGATGCAAGAATTTTGTATGAATTTTAATTAATCAGAGTTGACCAGCAAGAATATTTAATGCCGAATTTAACAAGCATGCGTATTTGCATATATTTTAGAGACAGTTTTGTTTCAATATTTAAAAAATATATTAATAATAATAATAAATAATAATAAAATTAATAAATATAAATTTATTTTTGTTACATTATACCAAAAGACAATAAAAATTATTATTTATTACATTTTCTGTTTCTTCAAATAAAATTTTTCTTGTAATATTGTGGTACTAGACTATGTATATTTATTTACATAGCTGGCTACGGTCAACTTGACGCCACAAATACTTTGAAGCGTTCTTCTTCTCCTTCTTTCTTCGTTGAAAGAAAGGAGAAGAGGAATGCTTCGAAGCATTTGTAGCGTCAAGTTGACCGCACCCATAATTAATCAACAACTAAAATCTATTTTGCGTATAAATTTCAAGAGATAAATAAATGTCTCATAATGTTCTAAAAAAAGCTTAATTAAATTAAGATAAATTTACTTAGTTCAATAAAATTTAATTCGTTTTTAGTAATATTATAATTCTATATAATGGAACAGATAATTCCAAATTTCTATATAACGCCTTTTTATAATTATTAATTACAATATACTAACTCACTTAAACTTTTTGCTATAATTTGTTATTATTTTATAAATAACAACAAATACTTTATAAATATATCAATTATAATCGTAAGTAAAATAAATAAAATATATATATGTCTCAATAGAATAGAGTTTTTAGGACATTAAATTAGGTAATATATCTAGTATATTAAAAATAAATAGTTTATAATAAAAATAAAGAGATTATAAGTAAGTAAATCTATAAAGACATATAATTAGATAATATAATTAGTAGAGAAAATACCCCTATTATGAGACAGGATCCTAATATGAGATGGCGGGTTTTTTACATGCAATGGTGGGATCAAAAGATGGGTCCTATATAAGGCCTTTTAGCTTAAAATATCTCATATTAGGATCCTGTCTCATAATAGAGGTCTTTCCTCTATTATTAAAAATTCATAAAAAACAGAAAGGAGGAGAATTTATATTCTTTGATATATTTCTTATAAATTTCCTTATAAAAACTTTTATCCCTTTTATGTACTTCTTCTACATTAATTTTGTAAAATTCAAATTTTGTAAGCGTGATATTAGCGACTTTTTAAATAACAATGAGTGTTTCGCATTTTTGAGAAACCTCCCAAAAATTTTAAAATTAGATTTGAATGTGTTATAAAAGTCACTGAAATTTTACAATAGCCATCAAGTCAGCAAAACCTGTGCGCTATTAATTATTTTACATTTCATATATGTATATATAGAATATATGTATGTACAAAACAATTTATACAAATCTTTTCACTGCAAAACTGCATAAACTTTTCCAATTCTCCTAACATTTTCTCTCTCAATATTCAAAACTTCAAATATCCTAAAGTTTACATCGCGAAACTCACCTCCTTCACAGAATCAAAATGTTTCACGCAAGGAGGAAATCAGAGCGATGACTCAGATCACGTCTTTCCAGAGCGTTGATCCACCATCAGAGAACCAATGATCCAGCAAAAATAATCTTCCCACAATTACTGTACGATTTGTTGTGTGGCTATCGAATAATTCACTGCAGGACATAGAAGCGGATCACCGGGAGAATCACTCAAAACGAGACGGATTCGCTATACCGAATCGATCAAACGACTAATCCATTGTAAAACCGTTAATTCCGCAATAAGTCTGGATTAATTGGCTGCCGATATTATTGGTTACCGCAATACAAGAATTGACAAAAATTCGAGTTCTCTATACAAGTCTGGCGAACGCGCCATCTGATGCGACGAGAATTTAGAGACAAATATCTGTCAGTTAGAGTTAAACGTCTTCGCACAACTGTGTCAAACAGGAATACGACTGTATTTTTTTTCGATGATCGATAGTTTATTTTCATGTACTTTTGTGAAACTACTAAATATCGATGAATCTTTGAATTTAAATAATATTCGACCTAGCTCTAACTAACGTTAATTCTTCTCTTCCTTGCTTTTGACATTCTTATTTCTCCTTCCATTCAAATAAATTTCAATAGAACTTTTACTTCAGAGATGAGTAAGATTCCTGACGATATCTTATTGGCAAGCTAATGACAAAACTATCCCTTATCTATTAACATTTTTTCGGCGTAATACAATATTGAATTTAATTCGCAGAGATTTGCAACATCTAAATCTAATGTTTAATAGATATAATGCATGGTTATAATATATATATAATAGATTTAATAGTGCAATCGTATTCAGGGGCACCCGCTCAAGTGGTGTAACTGAATTCGATCTACGAAGAGAAACTCCCTAAGCCAAGCTGTAAGTGCCGACGGCGCGGCTGCCATGCGTGGCGCAGGGAGAGCCATGTCGCGGATAGTTTCTTCGAAAGCACAAACCTCGGGCATTCGCGATTCTGCCCGGGTTTGTACTTATATCGCGCAACTATGATATCCGTGGAATTAAAATAAAACTAAATGTTAACAATAATTTAAATAAAGTCCTCCAAAGCGTGGTTGAGCGAACGATTGGAGGAGTTTATAGCTGCGGAATCGGATCTAACCAGAGACCCGAGTCTGTTATAGCGGCGTCGCCGGACGCTATAAAAAGCAGCTGCAGAGGGAGAGACATGCTGAAAAAGCCTGCCTCTGCAGTTGCCTAAGATTCTGAAGACAAGGGAGGGGGGGGGTGTGATGCGGTCAGCTCGATTTCTTCTAGAGTAGAGCTCATATTCCAGTTATAATTCACTACGTTTACACGGCGGATGCCATAAAATAGCGGTTATTAATTGAAGCGGGTGCACTCCAACTGTCATCGCATACCCCCTCCCTTGGATAGCCTTTCCTTCGCTATCCTTCAAACATTCCTAGTACTACACTTACTATACTCTACTCTACTCTACTACTATTACTACAATATATATTCTTTGATGTTTTCTAATAGACTTATTTATTTTTTTACAGTTGCTCGACCGTCCGCAGAAGATCTTGAAGCCATAGGTCTTCAGGGCTTTCAGAGAGAGGGCCGCAAAGATCAGGGCAGCAAAGTGCGGGCGCTCTTAGCATCCCTACTTTCGCTTCCCCTTACGTCAACCCATTCCCTGGCCGCCAGACTCGTGTTTTGTCTTTCGAGGAGCTTTGCTAAATAAATTTGTTTTTCTTTCCTCTCCATTCGCGTACACACAAATACACACACATACATTAAAAAAAAAAAGATTTAATTTCAGAAATTAATGAGATTACTTCCCAATAGTCTTACAGGACAATTTGTTTATTTTCAAAGTGCATTTCTAAAGATCTGATGACTTATAGAGGGGGGTTTTTTCGATTTCCCTCGGCGTATTATTATTATCAGTTCGAATTTTGTCACCTGCAAGATTTCTCTCGACTTCATCATATGGGAAATAAACACATATACAGAAAAGGCAAACGGAATCATAGCCCACTCGCCGATCGGCGCGTAATCATTAATATTCGGTTTTTGTTCTCTTCTTATCCGGAGAATAATTCCGTTATGTTTCTACGAAAAAAAGAAATTGTGAAGTCTACAGGACGAAATACTGCCTTTACCTCAAAATCCAATATCTCTTGGATATTTGTCAATATGTTAAATAACTGATTGGAGCGTCGACAGGGAACAATTATTCAGCTAATCAGAAGCATCTGTTTTTCTATTAAGAGTATAACCTCGTTTTGCCCATCAATTTGCTCGGTTCTAATCTGTTGCAGCGGTGATTATGCAATCCAATGTATTTATTTCCGTCGAAGCGACTGATTATGAGCCTTCGTAACGGCAATCAATTGCATGTATTTCCGCTACCTTTCATGGATATAATAACATAATGGAACAGAAAACATACGAGATTGAGAATTTCAAAATACATAAAAGATGAAAAATAGCAATCAATCATATTGATATAAATATTTCAATATCCTTCTTGTTTTAGTTTTTATTTGTCGCCACTATTTTGTTTCCTATTTCACTATAGTTAGAGTTATTATTAATAAAGTAATTAAAGTATTACAGTTATTAAAGTAAACCATATGCATGTTATACATGTAATTCAAAAAAAGATGTGAAATCTTTAAATTAAATTGCGCCAATTGCAAAGAGAATATATATATTGACAAGAGTGATTATTTCACTAAACTGACGTTTAATATCGTAGTATTACATTAATTCATTCGACGTTTCGACACTAGTTTTGTGTCCTTATCAAGAGTTTATTGTTATAAAGCCCTTAACCTTATATATACCCTTATAATTATATTAAAATATAATTATATATAGATAATTATAATATAAAATATAATTATGTATTAAAATAATATAAAAAGACGAGTATAATATGATGGATATATATAAAACGGCTTCAACAGCCATCTTTACTTTCGTTAAAGGTAAGCATTTTTAATTATCATTTTATATAAAACTTTGTATTTTACTTCTATATTATATATATTAGCTGCATTCCGATATTCACTGTCAGTACTGCAAATCTATATTTTACGTCACGTATACTATAGATTTTCAGTACTGAAAGTTGCTGACAGTGAATATCGGAATGCAGCCATTATATATAATTTTTAATTGTTGATAGATGCCTTATTACTGATTTTTAAGAACTTTGAACCAAGGGACCAAGTATATTTCTTGGCCATCTTTCTAATCTTGGCCATCATCATTATATTTGGTTCTGTTACTTTTTTAAACGGTAACATTATTTTATATACATAAATTACAGATCCACGGTTACCAATATTTACTTCTCGTAACGATAATGACATGATCAACAAAGAACCTTTTTGCAACGTGGTTCCAAAACTCCCAAGCTCCCCAAGCTTGACGACCAATTTCAAATTTAATGTCTCTTCTGAAATATAGCCCAGTTTCTTCGCATGAGCCCCACTCGTGCGGAGGGTGCAGTTTGGAATATAAAAATTCCTGTAATCAGGTGAACTCGAACCCGGTAGTTCCTCGGAGTTACAAGTCTGGCGCTTTACTACAAGACCACACTGCCACCCTAGCTACTTACTTGTCCTATGTTGAATCTCACGGGAGATCTAAGAAAGATGGGACAGGCCAGAAACGCTAGCTACGTGTTCAACAACGCTTATATACCCGCAATAGTTCGTATTTCATTCTTCTCGTATTATAAATTATCCAAAACTCCCAAGCTCCCCAAGCTTGATGACCAATTTTAAATTTAATGTCTCCTCCGAAAGATAGCCCAGTTTCTCCGCACTGGGCCCCACTCGTGCGGGGAGTGCAGTTTGGAATATAAAAATTCCTGTGATCAGGTGGACTCGAACTCGGTTCCTCGAAGTTACGAGTCTGGCGCTTTATCACAAGACCACACTGCCACTTCTCTTGCGGATTGTATTGCTTCAAATTTCCCACCGTAGATGAGAAATATAAATTTTACATAACACAAGTTTGTATCCTCCTGACAATTTTATAAAATTTTTTATTATTAATTAATTAGTTTAATTAAGAGAGATTATTTGATGTATATTATTATTATTATTATTTAAAAGCGTATATTTGTTTGAATAAGTTATGTAATTTATCTGCTCCATCGAAGACGATAATTCTTTAGCAAGATCTTTATAATTTTACTAATAAAAGAAATCATGTTACATTTTTTCCTAGTTACATGACAATTCGGAATTTTATACTTTACACTCATTTGATGATGTATCGTATGTATGTTTAAGTTCGTTTCGTAGTAATTTTCCGAAGATTGTATCACCCAAACTAAACGGGTCTGTTAAGCACGAAATTTTTAATGAGCAAATCGTCCGATTGCGATCTTCCTCTGCATTCCAATCGAAACAGGGCTAACCATCCACCAAAAACGATGTATTGATTTAGTGGACAGATGGATGAAATCGAAAGCTTGAGGAAAACACAGAACTTTTATTGCTTTGCTGTAACCTAATAATTTTGCATAGTTCTTTCCTACGAAAATTAGCATGTTTTGTTATATCAATTAAGTCTACCATTTATCATAGAATTATTTGATATATGATAAAAATATTGTTTTTACTAATCTAAGCAGCCCAATCAGACCCTCACAACCTGCAGTGACAAGCAAAGATATTTTGGCTCTATTATATAGAAGTTTTATGGTGTGACAAGGAGGCTGTCAAATTCAAATTCAGTGAACTTGTTCCAGCGGACACGTATACGAAAGAGGATGCTGCTACTGCTTTTGAAATACTTCTTGGTAAGTGTTACTACATTCGCAAAAAAAAAGTAAATTTTACCTAACTTTTTCTTTTTCTATCAACCTAATATTATACGATTTGTTTTTCACCCGTGTGAAGTTAGCTCCCTAAAATTTAAATATAATCATTTGCACATGTATGCACACTTCAAATTTTTGTTTGCACACTCTAATTCAAACGGTATTAACAAAAGAATTTGCAATTAAAAATTAAAACTAAAGAAATTATTGTGAAAAATATTACCTGAGCCAGGATATTTTGTAACAATAATGGAGAATGGAAAACCTCTTCGTCGAAATCCTCTTATAGTTTGTTTTATTTATATCATGAAATATAATATCATCTTACTATTTAAATGTTCACATTTCTGCACAAAAATTCACAATTGTAATATTTAAAAAAATTGCTTTCTTGTTTCTATTTTTAATTACAACACATTTTATATTAGCGCATACCGGTATAACCGGCGTGTTAGTGAGTCTTGCAAATATAAGCAATAATTATATTAAAGAAATGGTAGCAGTTTGCAAACTTATGGCAAACTTTTTGAGAAGTCCAGAACTACCAAATTTGCCCAATTTATTGTCAGATGAGATATCCGGTGAAATAGTAAGTGGAGAAAAACTTAATAAATAATTATTTGTTTTACTTATATCATAAAATATAATAACGTATTATGATAAATATTGACCTTTTTGCTCAATAATAATTTGCAATTGTGATATTATAAAAAATTACTTTTTAATTTCCATTTTTAATCGTATCACATTTCGATGCAGATATATAGATCAACTATAACATTTCAAAGCCAGAGACTCACCTGACTTATCTGTTATCTGAATGACCTCAGCAAACAAGAAAAGAAAACGTGAACGAATCTGGCAATAAAAAAAAGTTCTTGTCGGCGAGATGATTTCTCTCACAATCGTCAATCGCGAGATCATATAGTTACGATCGTCAATTGCAAAAAAAAACTGTAGTCCTCACAATCATTGATCGCGAGATCACTGGTCTCGCGACCGTCGATCACGAGATCATAGTTCTCGGGACCGTCGATTGCGGGATCGGTCTCGCGACCGTCGATCGCGAAATCATAGTTTTCGTGACCGTCGATCGCGAAATCATAATTCTCGCTGCCAATCACAAAGACATATGTCTCGAAATTCGCGAGATCGCTTATCTCGCAATAATCGATTGCATGATCGTGATGATCATCGTATAGTTGCTAAAAATTATTATGCTCGTGGTACACGTGCCGGTAAGTGGGTGCAACTCAAGCGAGAAAGGGTGTTGAAGCACTTGATCAATGTTCTAGCGTGCACCCATCGTGAGCTCACTTTGCGGGCATTTTGTTATCTGGGATTTTCACGTTGACGCTCGATCGGCTCATTTTCATCTGCCGAGGAGAGAATTGCTAAGTTGGAGGAAATGAATGCGACTTTAATAAGATCAAATATGAAATATATAAAATATTTCAAAGAAGTACAAATACAACTAAAAAAAATACAGATGAACATTGCAAGATTTTTAGAAGAAAATAAGGAGGGCGACGGCGGACGGAGTCGCAGAACCACAAACGAATCACGCAGCAGTGGAAATACAATAAAGTAACGCAAATAGGGACACCAAAAGCGATTCAGAATCTGACGAAGCAATATACGAATTTACATGTTTTCAGTTTTGCAAACATTATAAGCACCAAAGCAGTTTAAAAATTCAAGGCACGTAGAGGTTTAGTCGATAAGCCATACCATTTTCAAATTATTTTCTTCTTGTCAGCGGTTGGAAAAAATCAGCAAAAAAAATCGAAATCGGTGGGAACAAATCCAACGATGGGAGTAACTACTGGTTTTGATCCCACTATATACTATATATGCGTATATATATTATATAGATATATAGATATATTATATATATTATATAGATATAAATACTGTTTATACAACACTTTACATTTAGGGTGCAATAATATATAAAAAATGTAAGTGTGAATAATGTTATACAAAGCCTTTAGTAGTGAAATCTTACTTTGTATCCAATATACCAAAAATATCAAAAAATACCAAACCATTATCAAAAATAAAATTGATAAAAATTGTGTACAACCGTATGTAGTCATGCCCAAAATACATGGTTGACGAAGTAAATGCGTGTCAAGTGATCCGACGTCGTCTTCTTCAGAATATATATATAAAATGCTCCTCTCAAGAATTTCCTCGTACAGGTCGCTCCTACACGCAATCGCATGTCAGGATTTCGGCTACTTGGAGATACGCGCGGATAGAAAACAGATTCCTCGCGATCTCTCGCTATGCTGCGAAGAGAGATATCACACTGTTATCTCGACGTCGAAATAAAGCATCTAATAGCAAATAGCGGATTCAAACGCGTTAATCGGATAAAGTCTGTCGAATAGTAGACAAGAAAACCGTAAAAGCTAAATCTTAGAAGATAAAAATTACAAAGAATAAGAGACTAAACGATCGTCACGAAATTTGAGCGATGCTAACATGCACATTCGCGTCCTTTCAGGACGAGCTCTAGGCCGAAACTGTGCGAAATAGGCAGCTGCGCGTAATAAATGAACTTCGATTGTACACATACACATATACACACATACACACACACTTGTTATTACTTTATTTCTTCAGGAATGTGTCGAATACTCGAGAATGGTACTTGTATAGATACACATTTCTTACATAGCTACGTGAGTTTGTGATCTCTCAAGGACTCTAGGATGTCGAATATTTCAAATATTCGGAATATTCCGAAATAGTACTTGCTTACATACATTTATACATGTGTTTCTTAGACTTCTTATGTGACATACCGTTTCTAATGTTGATCTCCTTAACAGAAGACAAAGTTCCCCTAGAGAATTTTCTTTATAAAATTTCCGTCTTTCCCTGATTATTTCAGATAATTATAATTATACATGGCAGATATTATTTCTGCTAAAGTTTATTAATATCGATTAAAAGATAGGTTTTTCATTTTCTATTTACGTTCTTCAAGATAATTTAATTCTTAAATGTTAAGCATAAAGTTCTATATATTTTGATTATCTATAATTATGTATCCTATTAGTTATTAAAGATTGATATAACGTATGATCAAATCGATGCAATTTACGCACTATCAATCGCGTTGTACTGTCAAAGCCTCTTTTAATTGTTAATTTCTTGTTAATTTCTATATCGATTATTTGTTACAAAAAAACCTCTCTTCTTCACTTTAAACAATAAGGCCATTTGAAAATTACGATGACTCATATAAAATTCCAATAGTTTATTAAAATTTTACAATTTCTTTTAATAAAGAGACAATTCTCTTAAGATTTCTTAAACTTTCCAGAGAACTGATAGTACTTTCTTTCTCAAGTGAAGATTTGCCCTTTGCAAATTTCCTGCCATGAAATTTCCCTTGGCGCGTTTCTTTTACTTACGAAAGAATACTCTCGGCTTGATAAATATACCATTTGCTTTGTACGCCGATGAAACAACTTATATTTATATCAGTACCATTTCAATAGTCACAATAATGTATCATAGGTTTTTTCGAGAGAAGCAAGAGTTTTTATTAGAAGAAGTAATAGTCGTATAATATGTTATACATACATATTCTAAGCATGGATGATGATCGCGCTCATCATCGAATTGATCGAATTGATTCATATGTTTATTACGTGACGTAAGTCATTGTTTCCCTTTTTATTTTACTTAACTATTTTTATTTCTTTAAAAAGTTATTTACTCAATATTGTGGAACTTATCCACAATAGAAAGTAGATTCAATATGTTAAGTGACCGATGACCCGAGAATCGTCGCCTTCCTGTTTCAGATCGCAGCCAAAGGCTCCCTTCATCCAGGTCAGACAGCCCGGAGCCAAGATTACCGCAAAGCTTATTTTGCTTTTATTGCTAATCCCAAGTGGATTAGAAGAGGATTCAGAATACGGAAAAATATCAAATCTTTTTTAGGGGAGTTGTTAATTACAAGAAAACAAAAAATGCTGAAAGAGTGACACGAATTTGTTTGCACGCAGTTTTCCACCCATGAACTGTTATTCCGCATATCGCAAAATATGAGTTTTTAAACGCTGCATGTAAATACAATAATCTCTCCCCGTCGCTTTCCCGAGAGTACGGAAGGTATTTTTTGTACCTTTTATATTTTAAATATTTTAAATCTTGAACGCTAAAGTTCATTTCTTCTTAATTTGCGCGACACATATAAAAAAGACGAGATTTATATACAAAATGTTTCAATCTCGGAAAAGAACCGTTGTGTTATTATATTTGCAAGATAAATAGACTCTTTCTCTCGTGTTATTTTCCTCTCTACATGAAAGAGCTGCAATGTGTCGAGAAATTTGAAAGACCATATACAGAATTTTGAAATGTGCGTTAGATAGAAGTAATATTTCCATCGTACAACGGTCCGAGTTTAGGATTCACTACTAACATTAGAGCGACTGCAGTTCGCATGGACGATAGCATGAAAAAAACATTGCGCGAAATAATACAAAACTTCGGTACAACGTCGCCGTCAAGTTTTCTGCGGCGAAATAAATCTTGGTGAAATATGCAAAACGAGGTGTACCTCGCCCCTGACGTTTGCAGTGTAAAAATAACGCGCGATAATTACGCAAAGATACACTGTTTGCTCTCTTTTACAGTTAGCGGGACCATATAAACCGCAAAGTTTTACGTCACACCGCGCACCAAATATAAAGGAACTTCGGACGGTTAATCTTCATAACAGTTGCAAAATATGGTTCCAGCTACAAACAGATCCGTCATTTATAAACTTCCATTTGCGCTAAGAATATAAGATACAATTAATATGCTTAAAAGTTCATATATACATGTATATGTATCATTGTGTTTAATATTCATGTGTTAACACGTTATCTAACTGCTTAGCAAGTTTCGTATGTTTTATCGTGTACGCCACAGTAGAACTTTCATTATTATAAGCATAGCACACACATATACAATAAGCATTATTATAACACATTTAATAAATACGTTTAAATTGTGTTACTTTAACGTATTTTTTAAGTTATTTTAATTATTTTACATTTTGAATTTGTAAAATTAAATTAACATAGCAGGCATATGTTAAATCAACACATGTTGTTGATTATTTAACACAAAAATTTTAACCAGCAGATTTTTTCACAAAAGTACAAAAATTTGCCAACAGTGTAGGAAAAATCCATTTGAAAGTTTTCTGAAGAATTTGCAATTTTAAAGGAGTTGTAATAACGCATTATGGGTGCGGAATAGGACGCTCTTTGACATTTGCAATTACAATGCATTATCTGTAAATTTCAAAAGAAAATTGTTATGCTCTAAAATAGATTATTTAATGCCGTCAGTAAAATAACATTTCTTTTCGTATTAATAAATTAAGATTAATAAACAAAAGAAATTGATTATAAACTAAAAATAAGTAAAATAGTAACAGGAGAAAATCTTACTAAACTTTGAATACTTAAATCTTATTATAATTTACAGAAAAAAGAATGTTGATTTTACTCTATAAAAGAAGTATAGGAATAAAAATTTACAGAAATAGAGTGTTGATTTTAACTTACAATCTCAACTTCAACATAAAAGTTATGTTAATTGTACACATAATTAACTTCAAATTACGATCAGAATTAAATTTCCTTTCTGTTGAAATATTTTAACATAATATCAGTGTTACCACTTAACACATCCATATTATGTTAAATTAACACAAAAATTTGAGTGGACCGTTTTGAACATGTGATTTATGTTATATTTAACACAAATTTTCCAACAGTGTAGGCTGTTTTAATGATTTTGTTGTACTAACGTATATAAGTCGACGATGCGTCATAATGAAGTGTCTCCTTCACCTTCACCATGAAAGCGGGAACCCGAAAAAAGGTGGATCATCTGCTACACCGAAAAGTAATTAATATTCTGTGTGCATTGACATTCGCGCAAAACAAAAAAGGCAGAAAAATAGAAAAGAAAGAGAATCCTGTGTTTTCGATCACACGGACCACACTTCGAACGAGCATTGTTATGCTGCGATTCATTCTTTCGGCTGTCCGCGACCTCCGTTTTGAACGACCGCATTTTATCGTTACAAAAGGTTGCTTTCGCTACGCGTTATACGTTCCATTAACTGCAGGAGTACATAAATCTTTCATGAAAACCAATTACATAGAGTTGTGAAATTTATTGTCTCTTGCGCCTTGAGATAGCGATTAGTAATCAATATAAATTTAAAATTCGCTCTAAATCGCATTGCACGAATCGGATGATTACTAAAAGAAAAATATTACGTACTTCAATCGTCGTGGAATAATAATTTTCCAGCACTATCCTGGTCCTGTGGAACAAAACACTTGACCGCGATAGAAATCATTCGTGATCAGTGCCTGACCGGTAATCGCTATCAAAATTAAAAAAAGAGACGTTTGCAAAAAAATAAGTGCCATTTAACATCAGAATGGTAAATAGCTAGATGATAATATAAACTAAAAAGTTATTTAATGTGTTTTGTTTATGAGGATATAATCTTATTATTTAACTATATATTATACTCTATAACTTCATAGGCATATATATAAGTAATAAAAGTTTTGTAAGATTTTCTTTTTGTAAGATTGCCTCGTTCCTAAAATTTCATCCGTATTTTTTTGTCACCGTTGAGACGAGGCATTCCGGTAAACCCAATCGGACATTCACCCGGATTATTGGACGGTTCACGGATTATTGGAGAGTTAATCGAGATCTCGGATAAAATTGCTTCAGAGAATCTCTCGCGATCTCCCAAAGGTCAACAATGAGAGAGAAACAGGACTCTTAAGCAATGTGTTTCACGTCGAGCTTAATTCGAACTCGTGGCAGCCGCGAATGAAAATTGCCGTACCATGAAATCCGTATAGGAAAGAATTGCATTTGAAAACACGATCTAAAAAACTTAAAAAATTGAGTTTAATTATTTTTGTTTAATCAATTGTCATAAAAAATTGTATGCCTAAAAACAAACTCATATCGTAAATCTGTTTTTAGAGAATTAAAGTATCTTATTAGTAACTTGTACAACGTTGTTAAAAATATGTAGCTCAGAATTCTATAGAATTATATTCTAAATGTTCTCTCGTTATCATTTTAACATTCAATACACAGAGTGAGTTTCTTTACAAAAATTGTCATAGGTACACAGCTTGTCTTACTTCTCAATTTCTCGCGTCAGCTGCATGCAAATGCAGTTCAAAGTGCTAATAGCTTAAACTACTAACTCGGCGGCAGAAATTTGTTATGGCGTAATGCCTGCAATTATACTTTTCAAAATCCTCGAATACTACATATAGCACGTTTATCATAAAAGATAATTAATAATAAATATCAATAGATTTAAATTACTTTTTTATGTATAATCTGTGTAATATTGCAAATGCAATATTATTTTGAATATCGAATTCCACGTAATTTATATTTTTAACGTAATTTAATAATTTTCGCAGATTCTCTGTCTACGAAGATTCTAGACGCGGTACTCGTTTCCAGAAAGTACTTATACTAGCTGTTTTTAATAGTCAATACACGGAGAGTTACTGAAAAATCATTATAGATACACGCAGTCTTCCTTTTCCATTTCCCACGGCACACCAAGTGCATACAAATGCATTCTAAAGCACTATAACAGTGTTACGAAGTCAATAGTAGGTGCTTTCTACAGCGAGATGACATCCGGGCACGTTCGTTGAATATATAATGAACTAAAAACGCCCCGAAGAAATCGCGGAAATTTATTGCAATGGCAACGACAAGTAACGGTCATCATACGCTAGTTATTTTATTACTTCCAGGTTGGAAGTAACAGAAATGAGTAAGTGCGAAATCTATATCTTACAGGAGGCGGTGTAAACGTCCGCGCGGTTATTTATGATCACCACGCATTGCAAATTTTATATTTTCACGCTATAGTTAGAACGCCCAATTCATACATTGCGCGATGGTGGAAAAATAATTAACTTGCAATGATAAAATGTTACACCGCACTTAACCTGAGAGAGTCTTGATTCGTATATTTATTGACAAAGTTTTGAGCTAACATTTCACCGATCGAGCTAATTGTTTTTTGTTCGGGAGATCTCCCAGGTTTCGCGATTAATTGGATCGGTCAAAATTTATACAAAAATATGCTTCTTTAAGAGAAGAAGACGTACGCTAACAATAAGTTATATCAATTTAGAAGAAACACTAATTCGATCAAGACTAGATTTTGGTAGCCTAATAATATTTGCGTAAAATTCTTCGCCTTAGCGAAAATGTACGCAAATATTATTGAGCTATACTAAAATCCAGTCCCTGACCGAATTGGCGTTTCCTTTAAATCTAAATTGATTGTAATATATCATAGCGGCCGTGTTTCACTTATTATTATTGTTATATTGTTTCTGTTTTTGATATTATAATTATTTACGAATTCACTGGTGTCTCCGTTTCAGGACTTTCAACTGCCTCCTGACCAAAAGGTAAATATATTAAGCATGGCATTACTCTGAACAGTTTAAATAAATTGCTTCGGCAATATTGTTCTCCCTTATATTCGCTTATTATAAAACTCTCGCAGTTATATTCAAGTAAATACATTCGAAGTTTATGACGGAAATAAAAGTAGATAAAGCCGTTTACGGGCGGACCGTTCAAATAAATCGTCGTGTAAATAGAAACTGATTCTTGTTTCTGAGCCCAGCGATCGTTAACGCGGTCACATAACGCGGGTTACTGACGTAATTACATGCTCTTTTCCACATGTTCTGCATTAATTTATTAGATTGTATGTTTCATAATCTCGGGAATAAAATCGCCGGGCGAGAATCTTATTTAGCCATAGATCTTCAGGGTTTTCAGGGAGAGGGCCTCAAAGATCAGGATAACAAAGCGGGCGCTCTTAGCATCCACTTTCGCTTCCCCTTACGACAACCCACTCCCTGGCTCGAAACTGGGCCATTTGTTTATTCCTACCTGGGTGGTTGACGAAGTAAATGTGTCAAGTGATCCGATGTCGTTCAGAATAAAACGCTCCTCTCAAGATTCTTCGTACAGCAGGTCGCTCCTTCACGCGATCGCATCAGGCTTTCGGCTACTTTGAGATACGCGCGGATAGAAAACGGAGATATATACATCACACTGTTTTCTCGACGTCGAAATAAAGCATCTAATAGCAAATAGCGGATCCAAACGTTAATTGGATAAAGTCTGTCGAATAGTAGACAATATAAAACCGTAAAAGCTGAATCTTAGAAGATAAAAATTACAAAGAATAAGAGACTAAACGATCGTCACGAAATTTGAGCGATGCTAACACATTCGCGTCCTTTCAGGACGAGCACTAGGCCGAAACTGTACGAAATAGGCAGCTGCGCGTAATAAATAAGCTTCGATTGTACACATACACATATACACACATACACACACACTTGTTATTACTTTATTTCTTCAGGAATGTGTCGAATACTCGAGAATGGTACTTGTATAGATACACATTTCTTACATAGCTACGTGAGTTTGTGATCTCTCAAGAACTCTATAGGCTGTCGAATATTTCAAATATTCGGAAAATTCCAAAATAGTACTTGCCTACATACATTTATACATGTGTTTCTTAGACTTCTTATGTGACATACCGTTTCTATAATGTTGATCTCCTCAACAGAAGACAAAAGAGAATTTTCTTTATGAAATTTCCGTCTTTCCCTGATTATTTCAGATAATTATAATTATACATGGCAGATATTATTTCTGCTAAAGTTTATTAATATCGATTAAAAGATAGGTTTTTCATTTTCTATTTACGTTCTTTAAGATAATTTAATTCTTAAATGTTAAGCATATAGTTCTATATATTGATTATCTCTAATTATGTATCCTATTAGTTATTAAAGATTGATATAACGTATGATCAAATCGATGCAATTTACGCACTATCAATCGCGTTGTATTGTCAAAGCCTCTTTTAATTGTTAATTGCGAATTTTATATTTTCACGCTAGTTAGAACGCTCAATTCATACATTGCGCGATGGTGGAAAAATAATTAACTTGCTATGATAAAATTGATGTTACACCACCTGAGAGAGTCTTGATTTGTATTTATTGACAAAGTTTTTAGCTAAGATTTCGCAATTGAAAAACTTTAAGAATAATATATTAATATTTTCAATGTCAAATCAGATAGAAATTGCAAATAAAATTGCGATAAAAATTGTGAGAATTAATAATAACTCTCAAAAGTCTGATTCGGAAAATGCTAACTCCAACCAAAAGTTGGACGTATAAAAATGGATTATGTGTTATCTGGCTTAAAAAGTTATTCTCTATACAATTTTCAAAACTGTGGAAAAATAGTTGAGATGCATCAATTTTAACTTTTATTTAAAAAATGTCGAAACAATGCAATTTTATGTAGTTTCGTCGAAGGAAAAAGTTTCTTTCCTGCACCGCGGTTATTTTTTTGCCGAGCTCGTGGCTACAAATTGACGGACATTCCGGCGCCAGCATGTAAAATTAGCAAACGTCGCGAATCGCACTCGCGATTTATTTTTTCGTCGCATACATGGTCGACTGTCGCTGAATTTATTCTCGCTTATATTGGCCGCCACCCAGATCTCAGTCCATTCTCCCGTTGCAGTCGCGCTTGTTAAAAAATGCGACGTGAAAAGAAATGTACCGTAAATTGGAGTCATTTTGTGACCGCGTTATTCCAATAATGATGCCCGAAAGAATAAATCCGGATCCAGAGCGTGATAAATATAGCCCCGTGTTAAATAGAAAGCAAAAGCGACTGATGTTGACATTGTTATCATTATACAGCAGCTGATTTCGGTGCATTCGCTAAATTGGACGGTAGCGTTCTTTTTAACTTCTCGATGTATAAATCTTCACAAATTTTACCGTCTATTCTACTTTCATGTGCATCAGAAATCAGTCTCTGAAATCGTAGGATTGTAAAATCAATTCTCTTCGTAAAAGTCTCTTTAAAATTTTATCGTATTTTATCGTACCTAATAATACCTTACCAAGAGACACGATAGCGTTTTACACTTTTTCCTCTGACGTAGTTTGTTTGTTCGGTGTAAAAAAAAATTTGTCCTCTATTCATTTAATAAATATTTAAATAATAGATATTTAAATAATAGAATTAATATTTAAATAATAGATTTATCTATAATATCCTTTATTATATTATTTTCTATTTCATTTCACTTATTCTTCATGTCATTAAATTATGCTTATTTTTTAATTAATATTTTAAAAAAGTATCATTCTTTTTATTAAGTAATTCTATTTTAATTTAATTCTAATATTCTATTTTCAAAGTTTTATAATCAGAGTGTCCTCCCGCATATTGTCCCAGCATTTTACGTTAAAGTATTTGTCTATACTTTCGCGTGCAACGCGCGCATAATAAGCCAGTTTTATGATAAATGCTAAAAACAGCTAGTGAATATACTTCCCAGAGGAAATCGCTCACGACGCTTCTTTTTTCTTCATCCCGGGAAAGTTTTCTGCGGGACACGTATAATAAACGCAATCGAGAAACTAATTTCTCGAAAATTGTGAAGCGCCTCGGCGAAACTTTGCACAACTGACTGCAACATAAAGGTGGCAGAAGTTAGCGACATTGTTGTAGACACGGAAGCCAGCTTAACATACGCATGCAATGGCGCTAAAATGACGCTATTCGACGAATAAAATCTGTAATTGTAATTTTACAAATTACTGTCGGAATTAATTTGCGAACTCATTAACGGAGAAACGACACAATATTTAAAATGACAAATGACGAACTGAATTACTGCGATATTAAAGTGAGTTCTATTACTGTTTTTATTAAAAAAAAAAAAACCTTAATTATTATTTGATGTTTGCTACTGTTACACGAATCTTGATGAGTTTGGAGACTCAGTCCGTCTCATGGTGGTATAACAATTGTTACAATCTGCACAAATTTTGTTGTTACGTTTACTATGTAAAACACAATTTTGATTCCATGCATGGTAATTCGGATTGTATACACGGTGTACCGATTATGTAACGTGATTAGTTGCACGATGCTTCGCCGAGACAACTAAATGTGATTATGCTATACGACGGAAGTGCTTTACTTGCTTGAAACTCAATTGGAGAGATGAGAAATGCATTACGTCCAATACAGTCGCGAAGATAATTCATCTCGTGAGCGATTTGTCATTAAAGTTGCTGATAAAAGCTGACATCCGCCCAGGAGGGCGTCATATTCGATGACTGACGCCAGACGCGATTTTATAGAGTAATATCGTATGCATAAAAAAACTTTTACGCCTTTTAAACTGAAAACGTGCAAAATATTCTAAAATTAATATCTTACGAATGGAGTAATTTTGACAATTTGTGTAAATTAAAGATGCATAAAATATCCGAAAACAGTGAAAAAGTCGGGTTAAAAATTATGTTAATTTTCAGATGGATTTCAATAAAGGAGCTAATTATATTATTTCAATTTTTAATTATTTCAAAAATATAAATATTTTTAGTTATAGATATATATACACACACACACATGCACGTACACACAATAATTATAAATTCGTTGTTATAAATTAATTAAAAATCGTCACACTTTAACGGTACGTTAAAAAATTGCAGAATAGTCCCACAAAACTTCTTAATTGGCCGACATTCTATTTAGAAAAAAATAATACAATTCAATAAAAGAATCTAAATTAGAAATTAGAATAATTGCCGGTAATTCCGAGAGAGAGACATCTTGTCGAAAAGCTGTTTATGCAGTTAAGAAGATATTTCATTACGAAATACATTGTGTTATGCAATAGCTACGTAGACATCGCATTGTCAACTTCTAAACTGAGACTGCTCATCAAGCAACTAAACTTTGTTTGGATTCAACATGCGGAGAATTTAACCGAGAAAAGCGGAATTTCATAAACGATGCGCATCACGCGAATCTCTCGACAACATAGAATTCTATATCATCGTCAAATCGTGTCAGAAAATTAACTGTCTTATTTCACACGTACATTGACTTAAAAAAAAATGTAATTTCAGAAAACATAATATCTAAAAATATATAATATAAAAAAATTTGATATTATTATGCTGCAGAAACAAATCTTAAGGTATTTTAAGGTATTAAAGTTTAATGTATTTTTCATATTAATTTGTCATATTTTTGAATAGTTTAACAAATTGTATTGAGATTGACATAATTAACTTTGGATGTTTCTATTTCTAAATTAAACGTCTACCGGTCCAGTGTTTCGAGAAACACGCAAATGATGCATATTGGCAGTCACTTTGTAAATAAATTATAACATTGGGCTGATTATCATATCGAAATTATTCGTCGCGCAACGCCGACGAATAATCCTTATAGTCGTCGAGTGTATTAAAAAATATATTAAATCGTACATGCGGCGCGCATACACGGCAGACTTTAATCTAATCGGAGTGAGCTCGAGGTAAACGCATTCAACTTGGCCAATTTAACAGTTTCGTTATAGTTATTCGCTATAGTTATTCCAAACACCCTGTCTGTCTCGATGTTACTTACGTGTGGTGAGAAAGTTAGTACAACGCAACGTCCGACCACAATTCCACTTCAAAATGTGATTCGAATATAGTACAAGTATATACATATGTATATACTCAATCTATTAGCATTACTCAATCCTGTCATTATAAACTCCACTTCGTCGATTTGCTCGATTTCTCTTGGACAAACCAAAATTACACCGCATTCCGCAAAATTCAACAAGAAATAAGCAAAGTAAAATGGAGCAAGATTTCTGTCGCTTTGAGATAATAATTTTGTGAGCAAACAATCTCATCCGCGCAATTTTTTTAAATTAGAGAGTGCAAGCAAGTGTATATCTTATATATATATTTTTTTTAACTAAAATAAGAACGTAAATCAATAATCATATAACTATGTAAACTTTAATGCGAACAAATGCGAGTGGCTGTACATTAATTAAGCCTTAAATAATATTTAACACTATTATTTCTTTCCATAATCATTTGTTGTGTGCATGTAACGTCTTAAAATTATTTAAATTTCCATAAGCCACTAGTGAAAAGAAATATCTTATATATTCTTCAATAAAAAAAAGTTTCACTACTTTATTAATAAAATTATTAAAGTTCTGACTTTATTAATAAGATTTAAACTATATATATATATATATATATATATATTTAATAAAAAAGTATAAGTATGTACCATACTTTTCCTTAACAATCTATTCCTCCACTTAGATACAAGTTATAGTATTAAGTTAAATCCTAAATGAAGTTTAAAAGAATGATAATAAAAAAGTTGCACTTTTTAAAGTACGCACTTTTTGCACTATTCGATGAAGAATGTTCTTAACCAGAGGATACACGCTTTTGGATTGCTCTGTATGTTACTTTATTCGCCCCGCAATGCGACCAGCATCGTAGTAAACAAATATAAATTGATTGTGAAGTTCCACCGGCGCGACGGTCTCCCAGTCGCGTTCCCTATATTTTGCACTGGCTTGAAACGTGCTTACACAGGCACAGTGGTCTCACTTTAATTGCATCTACCAAGTCCGGCTTTAAACAGATCTATTCTACTGACAGCAGAAAGTTATACACACGCCGCCGACTGGCGTGTTAAATGGCGTGTTAGAACTGTTGGTATATAGATGACATTTTTCATTCGCTATGCACACGCGCTATTCTGATGCTATTCACGGCAATTATTATAAAGGGAAACGTTAATAAAACAGCTGTCTCACGTGTAATTTTATCTCGCATATTTATAAGTTCCATAAAATTTTAATAATTTTGTCATTAATGTATACCTTCGCGCGTAAAACGCTACGCTTATTGTATGCAATCATGTGCATTATACTGCATATATAAATTAGTATTTTTCCATTTCGCGTGCGTAAAATTTATATTCGTGCGTTTGCAATTTTACACCCGTGATGTGAAATTCGTATTTGATGTATTTTGTATTCAGAGATTTTCCTAAAGATTCTCGAGCTGTTAGTGAGAAAATACTTTAACTAGTGTTCACATAGGAATGTGCTGACAACTTGTGCGATTCAGTGAATTAATTTCTGCTCCAAGATTTAATTAGTGCAACGCTGTAGCAACGTAGTACTACGCGATTATGTTGCATACCTGTTTATAAAGTTTACAACAGATATGAGGAAATTAATTAGTCAACTAATGAAATTAACAACTACTTAGAGCGATCAAAATCGCGGCATCGATTACAAAACTCACTTGACTAGCAATCAGGTTTAATTAATGTAATATCGAAATTTCGAGTATTAATTGATTGTCGCGACAAATTACAATTTAAGTTAATTAATAACCAACCTACTCGTGCTTATCAATAAAATCTATAGAGGTAATTCTAAATATATTTGAATCAGATAACTCACAGTCTCCCAATTGTGTTTGACTACATCTAGATTATCTAAGCCAAGTAATTACTGGAATGCAATTTCTCCTCCCAATCGCCATTTACAATCAAATCAAGGAATATGTCTTTGAATTTTTTTGCAAATGGATAATCCCAAATTAATATTAATTGCTTCGTTGATCGACACGACTTGGCGTAAATTTTATGAAAGTTTATGAAATTACAATTAAGAGATTTTAATGCAATACATTGTATCTTTGCAATACATTTAACGGTTTGATTTATAATTTTCCGTTTAACAATGTTTTTGGACGGAAATGTCGATTTATAAACAAGACTATTAAACTCGGTGAAAACAAACGTTCTACGGTCTCTTTATATACAGCGTGTTTATTCTGTGGAAAACGTTACGCGAGATAAATAATGCGAATCAGCAAGGGATCGAGTTAACACCAGAAAGATCACTATTTCTTCGCAAAGGTATTTCGACTTCCCTTCGTACAATCAAATCGATTACGCCCTACTATCGATAGCCTGATGATCGAGAGGGATAGAATTTGTGATAAAACTCGTGCGGGCATGCTAATCGATTGCTTGCTTGCTCGCCGAATGACACACTCGATTTAACCCTGATCGGTTTCTGATAATACTCTCAATGTATTCGGAACACTCGTCGCATGTTACGCGAAGCCTGTTTCGTTTTTCGATCAAACTCCCAGGGTGATCGACGTTATTAGAGAATTTTTCGTGTAGATAAAGAAAATAAGCCTTGTAGAAAGCTTAACTTTTCAATATACAAATATGTAATTGATACTTTCAACCTAGGATTTTACGGCGTCAATATCTATTATTATTGTTATATTTACTTGCGCGACATTTTAATTAATAATAACAAATATTTAACTTGTAACAACCTTTTTTGCTCAACCCTTCTGACGTTTTGACTTTCTCATTTTGTGATAATAAATATTGTTATTATCAGTATTTATTATAAATTGTCAGCGTACAGCTACAAATCACTCATTAAACTACCGTAATTACAATACCTTTTCAAAAGCTATTTGGAACGTTATTTTACGGTAGAACATTTTTATTACTCGCTCTGAACTATGTCTTTTATATAAACTTGCTGTTTTCATCAAAATTTAATGAAAGGTTTTCATGTTCAAGTATAAACAGAACTGTAGAACACAAATAATTTACGTGCATAATTAATGGCCGTGAACTTGCAGAAAGGTAGTTAATCTTTTTTACCCTTCTGGGTGTGGCAGCAGAATCCAAGCGTTCCTCGACTCTCTCTCTCGTTAGTATATAATTATACATTAAGTATAAATTTTAATCATTATATCTTAAAGTATAAAGCAATTGAATAAATATCTTATTAAGACATCGTTCCTAGTTCCTAGATAAAGAGATTGAAAGGTATATATGTATACTAACAATACACATCCGCGCGCGTTCTAAACGTTTGTAACTAAAACAAAACTCACGACACGATTCGATTGATAAGGCTCAATACCGATATCGTGGAAACCGACTACACCGCAGGGCGGAACAATAAACGTGTCTGTCGTCTGGAACGTCAATTTTCCTGGATAAGTCAATCACTTTTAATTAATGTAGTTCGTTTATCATCGATTAAGAAGAGGAAGATTAAACGGTTCGTTCAAACCCTATAGCTCTTTTTCGAGTTTCACATGCAATCTACGATGTAATCTTTCAGCCTTTTAACTCAAACATCAAAAGAATATTAAATCAAATTGATATGTCCATCCATCTTGTATATCTTTCATAAAAGCAGCATTGTAAGATATACATTTTTGCGCGGAACTATTTTATAATACTTTAACAGGAGTGTCGTGTGAAGACTAAGTTTGTTATCGGACTGTAAGCTTTTTTGCAGAACACTTTTGTAATTAATTTCTCCTATGAAGTATACATAAATACCGAAGGAAAAACCAAAAAGTTTTTGGTATATTTAAACTCTTTATTATTGGAATAGTGAATATGTTGTGCCATGTAGACACCTATACGCTACCGTTAGCCTAACTGCGTTTGTTAGACTTTCTGTTTATTAGATAAGTTGACTATTATTGGCGATAGTAAAATCGAAAGGATTACGATAAATGCCTTGCTGAAAAGTTAGCACTACTATGACTTGCTCAAATTATTCGTGTCAGTCAAATGCTTCAATGAATTTACTTCAATTCATTTTATGCAATAAAGTATATAACACGTAGCATAATTTAAGTCACAGCTAAGTAATAATAATTGAAATCGTGATTAACAGTATAAATTATAATAATATCTTAATTATATGAACTTAAATATTAAATTATAACATATCGTCAAAGAAATCATTATGAGAGAAATGAGTCCAAATTTATAGTAGGACCTGTTATTCAAATTTGATAGTCGGCTTAAATCAAACACGATTTTCGTCCAAATGAAAGGCACACCATTTATAAAGTATTTTTGAATTAACTAATGGCCTTTTTTATACCTGGATAGCATGAATGATAAATGACCTCTTTCTTAGTCATGGCTATTCTTCATAAAAATGAAAGTGCAGCAATCTCGTTTACTTTGACTGCAACACACGGAGTTGCATCTTTTGCTAGGCCAGTATCATAGCTGCGGAATACACTTTTATTGGCAATTTCGTGCAGAATAGTTTGCAAGTCTGAAACGCGAGGAACAGCGAATTCTGCATACCCTCCAGGCAATCATGTATCCTATCTACTCTTCGTGAATTGCTCTTGTTGTTCTTCAATCCGACAAAATGTAATAGATTCGCCTACAGATACGATTAAACGCGTAATTTTTATGCTAATTATTATTGGCAATATAATTTTCGTATATTGGAAATAATTGGCTAATATTTGTATAACTATTTTAATGCGAAATGTTAGTCAGTAGCTGTTTATTAATTTAAAAAAAACATTAATTATTTACTTGATCAAATACTTATAAATTAAATCACGGATATACTAAATTAGCTGAGAAAAACATTTTGAAAACATATGACATAAAAATATAAAATAGAATATTATTTCTAATATAAGTATGTATCTTATTTCTTGATATATTTTGTTCTCAAAGTTGCCACTTGTACTGTGCCACATAGCCAAAAAAATATAGCTTCCTCAAATAACCCTAGAAAGCATATATGAATTTTCTCATACGTGAAAGGCCAAAGCGGAGTAATAAATTACCCCAAACTTGTACCGCGTGTATGTTTCTATTTGTTGTTAAAAAACTTTGTAATAGATAATTTTTTTTTTGCTCTTTAATAGGGAAGACGATAGTAGTCATCAGTTTCTGGTAGTAAAAAAAAACAGTAAAAAATTTCGAAAAACAAATTGGTCGTCTCTCGGGCCCCTAAATCAGGAGCGTAATTTGAATTTCGCGTGGGGTAACGTATTACCCCACATATGCTTTCTAGGGATAACATCAATGGCAATTCACTCATTTAATAACGTCAGATAATAAACAGTAATTAAATTTATTTCCCTAATGCTTCTTTCTTATTTCTTGGTAAATGCTTAACAGTTGTTGGTTGCGAATTGCTTAAAAAATATTTTTATTATTTAAAGGAAAAAGGCCAATGGTCGAGCAGTAATTGATGTTAAATCATATAATTATTACATTACATGTACATTACATATACAAAAAACGGAACATTTTTTTAGTTATGAATATATGTACATAATTTATTACAGTTGTTAACTAAATATGATATTTTTAATTATACTACGGCTGAAGAAAACTCGGTGAAGTCGAAACGTTCCGTTTTTGTATATGTAATGTAATAATTATATGGTTTAACATCCATTACTGCTTGATCATTGGCCTTTTTCCTTTCAATTTTATATTCATACGAACGTGTTTTATTATTTATTTTAATTTTAATTATTGTAAAATAAAAATTTTTAATTAGTGTAGGATGAAACTGAGGATGTGCAATAACACGTGACGTGTTTGCGATAATGTTCAAACGGCATTGTTTCATTTAATGCTTGTGAAATTAGTAGGCAGCGGAGGGTGGCTCTTGGGGTGATCTAAAATATCAGATTGCTTGTTAGTTCATTTATCGGTAGCGCGGCTTTATTGAAACGTCATGTTCGCAAGATAATTGTCGAGTATTAAATTTCAAACGCTTACATCATTAATGACCATTCTCTGACACGTGACGGCGTGTGTCTATATTTACGTCCAAGCATGCGTTTCGACACGCCGCGCCGGCACGCCGCTCGCTCTATGTGTGTGTGACGGAGCGGTTAGTTAATTTTAACACTAACTCTCTCTCTCTCTCTCTCTCTCTCTCTCTCTCTCTCTCTCTCTCTCTCTCTCTCTCTCTCTTTCTCTCTCTTTCTCTCCCTCTCCAGTCATATACGAGACGAAAACATCGATAACGCTTTCACGAAATATACCGTTGGAATTAGATGCCGGAAGTTTTACGAGTTTGAGGCTCGTAAAACATATGTACAGCTTTAAATCGCACGAGTATAACATTCAAGATTAAAGAAACACGCATACGTTCTGGCCATATCATCAACCTAACGAGTTATGTGTGTACAGAATGAATGTGCCTTTAGTGCCAGCTTGATGAATATATCGCTGAATCGTTTCCTGTTATTACCGTAACTGCGAAATTGCGAGGTTTAAATCGAGCATGCGAACGTTAATAAAGTTAATATTTCAATATTACAGTAATTTAGTAAAGAAACTTTTATTTACATGGATATTTCGTTTGATTTTTAATAATGCTCGTTCTTCTATCACCTCGACGCTAAACGATCCCAAAACTCTTTGTTATTTTGGCGCCAATCCTGCAGCTGATAATATCTGGCCCCCTATTATTCTGAATTTGTGAAATCAATAATCTCCGCTTTAATAATGCATCGCAATATTTCACGAGAAATATTTATCAGTTCTTTGTCGTGCAAGCGCTTTTGCACATTACATGCATGAAAATTTATGGACTGTTAAGAAATTTTGGCCGTTATAGAACGTGTAAGAAGGATACGGTCGCGAGACCATAACGGTCGAGGTCCGTAGCAACATGCACGTTCCTATAGGGCATGATACTGCACAATGACCATTCTCTCCCGCGCATTGGCACGGGGCCAGCGAACACAAGGAAACACGTGTTCAAGATTAGCCGGGCACGACAGGTGCCACTGCTAGCAAGCCTCCGACCGACCAAGTTTGCGTAAATGCGCGCCCGCGCGGTCGTTGTGTGTTTCGACCCCTCTGCGCTGGCATTGCGAAAGAGCTACGATTCTCGAGAAATTCCTTCCAAGTTCGAATTGCATCGCGCAAATTACCGTCCAAGCTTCCAAGAATGTCGAGTCCACCACTCCCACGATCTTATACCGTGTGCCAACATTTCAGGACGCGTGCAACATGCATCTCTGTTCAGGTCTACTCACCTTGTACAATATTATGCGCGACGTATAAAGCGTTTGTCGCGAGAGGAGACATGTGCCAATAGCAGGATCCTATCCACCAAGAAATTTCAAACATCTCTTCTTCGGCTAGGAATTAATATCGCGACATAATCGCTAAGAATTTAAGCAAATAATATTTACAGTTAATTTGTAGAAATCTGTGTCTTTTAAATTATCAAACGGACTTGTTTAATTCTTTTTTATGTATTTATATTCAATTAGTTGTGAATATCCAATTAAAAAAATTTTTGAAAAATGTTAAAAATATCAAATGCTCTACTAAAAGAATGTTGCAACAATTATAAAGTAGAGATCATATTTATGATAAATAATATAAATTTTTATTGTATTTCATTCTTATATGATTTTGTAATCACTTCAGATTGTATTATTTTTTAAATAAAGTATTCTTTTTCTACTTACATATTACATCTCAAATTTTGACCAAGATTCTTTGATGATTATTATTAATAAATTTGATATTTTAAAATGTTTACTTTCCTTCTACTTACATTGAGAGAAA
>JASTWP010002964.1:0-33051 GCA_030770255.1 Temnothorax ravouxi
TCTATAACAGTGCGGTACTTTTAATAAATCAAATAAATAAAAAACGAAATAATTAAGGATGTTTTACGTATAGCTATATGTAGTATAATTTTGTTTTCTCGATTAAACAGTGTAAAGCTAGTCTCAGAAATAATTCATAAACAACATGTTATTTGCAATTTTGTTTCATTTTTGTACTTGATATTGTTTAAATAAATCATTAAAAAATTGAAAAATATATGTATTGGAATACTTCACCACATGCATAACATATCGGTATGGCTAAAGCTAAAGTTCGCCGAAACGAGATCGGCCATATCGAGGCCGATCACAAGTCCCGAAGTTATGAGTTTTGCAGATAGAAAAATGCAGTTTTTCTCGAAAAGGGGGAAAAAAGGGGGAAGTAAAAATAAACATGAAATGTTCGTGGGACGTCCCTTTGCATTCTCAAAGAAGAAACTTTTTGGTACTCTTTGGAACTTTTCTATGTCCGGGTTTTCTCGGATTCAGCCCACTGTGCGACGGCACGGAGCATGAGTTCGCACACAAAATGAGTTGTAACTTACTAAGGAGTGATTTCTCCATCTTGGACTTCCTATACTTTTTTGTTGACAAAATTTTCTTCTTTTTTTTAGTATTTTTTAAATTGAAATCGAAGATGTCGATCTTTAAGAAAAATCTGAATTTATTATTAATGTTGAAAAATATCAATTAATTAACTATTTTTATTAATAATGCATAATATATCTCGAAAGTGTGTAAAAAATACTTAAAAAATCACTGGTCATTTTTTAAAATCGGTAATGTTTACGACAAATTATCGATGTGTAAAGTTTAACATGACGGCCTCAACGCCGAAACTTTAAACCCCTGTCAGTAGATAACGCGTTGGACAAATGTCAAAAAAATTGGTGTGGATAATTATGGTCAATAGGGCAATAGATTGTGTAAATTTCAGCACAATCAGAAAAAAAAATTTTTTAGGGTGGATCACTTCGCATGGAATGCCCCATATATGTAATGTACGATAATATACAATAATGATAATACAAGCAAGTTTAAAAACAGCATTTGTATTTATTTAATCTGTTTAAACCTGCAGTTTAAGTCCGCTCAAAAATGAACTTTTTTAAAGGAAATTTGTAAATAAAATGTTAAAAGTTCAAAAATCGTCCTACATAGGCTGCATTCCGATATTCACTACCAATACTGAAAATCTATGGTTTACGTTATGTAGACTATAGATTTTTAGTTCTGGTGGTGAATATCGGAATGCAGCCATATTCTGATGCCACATGCCCTACGGATATCCTGAAAACCTGAACAGAATACTGACTTTTATAAATGTGCGAATTGCAAAGTGCCGAATTTTCGTCTATCCGGGAGAGGAAGGAAGGCGCGTGAAAGAGAAGCGGAAGCAGAACCACAGTGAACAGAAGAGTATATTTAAACAGTGCAAAATACAGAATGCAAGCCGATAACAAGAACGAGACGGAAGTGCGCGAACTCGAAATCAGCGAAACGTGCAAAGCGTGCGAGTGAGCTCCGCGAAAGCTACGTGCGATACTGTTCGAAAGCTGCGTGCGGTGTAAGCGCTGGGGCGGCCGCGCGCGCGTTATTTATTGCCCGCCAATCCTCTAGAAGATTCTGCCGTGTTCGATCACCGTGCGGTCGGAGACAAAGGCTGTGGCGAATCTTCCAGAAAGTTGGAGGGCAAGCTGTTTATTATTTTTCGGAGGCTCAGTCCGTTTTCCTCATGTGGTTGCCACATGCTAATCTCAAGCCGCGCGATTCGCGGTGGGGGCCAATCAGCGCGCCGCGTCACGCAGGCGAGCGCGCCCATGATTGGCGGGCGCGATGCTCGGTGTGATCCCGCGCGGCAGCAGCCTTTTCCGAACATCCCGCCCGCCTCGTCGGTCGCGGTCGACGAAACAATGACGAAACAATGACGCAATCGATTGACGATCGATTCTCCTCCGGCAGCAGTGCGACACGTGTGAAGTCAGCTGATTGAGAAGAAGTACACACAGCGGGTAACGCGGCCGAGTGAGATCGCTATAACTCAGGCAACCGGTGCAATCAACGAAAGCGTGAATGTTAAAGCTACCAAAGAACAACAAAAAAAGGAGAAATTATTTACATGAGAAATTCGACAATGACAGTAGATTATTTACAGAGATGATTATGTGCAGGTTATGTACAAGTGAGGTTAATGCGCGCAGGAGCAAATTACGCGGCCGGCTCGCGGGCCGGGGAGTTGGCCGGAGGCAGAGGCACGAGCTTCACTACGGGGCGAGTGAGCTCTCCGTTGGCGGTTCTCAGGTCCACCACCCGCACCTGACCGTCTTCTCCCGGGTGAAGGCGAGTGACTCGAGCGAGTGGCCAGCGCGACGGTGGCGTGGTCTCACTCTTGATTAGGCACAGCTGCCCCTCTCGCAGGTTCCTGGCGGCCGTCCACCACTTCGGCCTCGGAGTGAGTTCTTGAAGATACTCCCGGGACCACCGTTGCCACAGGTGGTCTCTCATGCTCTGAAGAAGACGCCAGCGGCTTAGCCGATTTGCTGGAATGTCAGCCGTTGACGGCTCGGGAATCGCGTTGAGGGGCGCCCCGATGAGGAAGTGACCGGGGGTCAGGGCGTTGAGGTCTTCTGGGTCGTCGGTCAGGGCCTGGAGCGGGCGAGAGTTGAGGCAGGCCTCCACCTCGGCGAGGAAGGTGGTCATCTCCTCAAAGGTGAGCGTCGTCTCGCCGATGACCCGCCGCAGGTGCCGCTTCATGGACTTCACCGCTGCTTCCCATAGCCCGCCGAAGTGCGGGGCAGCGGGAGGGTTGAAATGCCATTGGACACCCTCGTCCGCCAAGTGCCCGATGACGCGGTGGACCTCGCTATTGGCCGCATTAAACAGCGCCCTGAGCTGATTGTCGGCACCGACGAAGTTGGTCCCGCAATCGCTATAGACCGCCCGGCACAATCCTCGTCGGGAGACAAAGCGCCTGAAGGCGGCTAAGAAGGCGTCGGCTGAATAGTCGCTCACTGCCTCGAGATGGATGGCCCTTGAGCTGAAACAAACAAAAACGGCCAAGAAGGCCTTGTACGCTTTGTGGCCGCGTCCCCTGGCTGTCCGGAGGAATATCGGACCGGCGAAGTCTACTCCGGTGTGGAGAAAGGGCCGGCTGGGGGTGACCCTGGCCCGTGGCAGATTTCCCATTATAGGTTGCGGGGAGGCCGCCCGCCATCGTGTGCATGGGAGGCATCGATGGATCACGCCCCGCACCAGCTGACGGCCCCGGAGGATCCAGAACCGCTGACGGACGATCGCCAGGGTGGCCTGAGTGCCTCCGTGGAGAGCGCGGCGATGACTCGCGTCGATTACCAGGTAAGCCAGATGCGAGTTCGGCGGGCAGTATGGCTGGGTGTCGCTGATCGTTGTCCAATTGAGCGTGTTTAATTCTTCCGCCAACCCGCAGGATCCCCTCAGCGTCGATGGTCGGAGTGAGCCGGCGAAGAGGGCTTCGGCATGAAACCGCCCGTCCATCTCGAACGTCAGCGAGCTCCTGGGGGTAGGCGACTGATTGAGCCACTCGGATCCACCTCCCGAGGGCCGCGTCCAGCTCTGCTGAAGTCAGCACCGAGGCGTCCGCATTCGAGTCAGGTAAGGGGCGGGATGCCCGCCATCGGAGAATCCATGCCGTGACCCGAAGCAGCCGTCGGAGCGAGGAGAACCGAAGGAGCTCATCGGGCTCTCGCGCGTCAGAGGCCGCGAAACAGTGGCGAGCCTTTTGCTCAGGGAGCTCCACATGCTCCGGGAGGCCCGGCTCCACCGGCCAGTCCGCCGAGTCCTTGGCGAGAAAATCGGGCCCCCTCCACCAGAGGGGGTGGTCCAAAAGCTCCCTCGGGGATAAGCCGCGAGAGGCGCAATCCGCGGGATTCTGACTCCCAGGTACGTGACGCCATTGAATGTTTGAACTTGCTCGTTGAATTTCAGCCACTCGGTTTGCCACAAACGTCGTCCACCTTGTGGGGTGGCCGCGGATCCATCCGAGGGTGACCATGGAGTCCGTCCAGAGGATGACGGGTGCGGTCTCCAGGTGCAGCACCACGCGAACGTGTTCGGCCAACTTTACGAGCAGTCGTGCTGCTTCCAGTTCCAGCCGAGCTAGCGTGACCTGCCTCAGCGGGGAGACCTTGGTCTTCGCCGTCACAATCGATATGTGAGTTTTCCCGGCAATCGTCACTCGGAGGAAGACCACGGCGGCATAGGCCCGCTCGGAGGCGTCCGAAAAGCCGTGGACTTCGACATCCTCTGCGTTGTCGAGCCCGAACCATCGCGGGACGCGGATCCGCTCCAGTAGGGGAAGTTCTTCCTCGAGGCTCGTCCAGGCTGCCGCGTCAGGAGGCGCCAGAGGGGCGTCCCAGTCCAGCCGTTGCATCCACGCGGCCTGGATCAGAAGTTTTGCCCTGATGATGACTGGCGCCAACCAACCTAGCGGGTCGAACAACTGGGCAGTCCGCGACAGTACCGATCGCTTTGTTGGAGGGACTGAGTCGGGCTTCAGGACCGTGAGGGCGAAGTCGTCACTCGCAGGACTCCAGCGTAGACCCAGCACAGAGCAGTCGTCCGAGGGAAGCGCGGCGCTGGCCGTCGGCTGCAGGCGATGCTCGGAGGGGACGTCTTCCAGGAGGGCCTCGGCGTTTGCAGCCCATTTCTTTAGCGGGAAGCCGCCCGCCAAGCACAACATGGTCACCTGCTCCAGAAGGAGACGGCACGAGTCCAGAGTGGAGGCCCCGGTGAGCACATCATCCACATATCGATCCCGCCGCACCGCCTCGGCGCCCAGCGGAAACCGACTCTTCTCATCCTCCGCAAGTTGGTCCATCGTCCGCAATGCAAGGTAAGGTGCATCCTTTTGCCCATACGTGACTGTGTTTAATTCGAGCTCTTCTAGTTTCCACAGTATCATTTGTAAGTGCCTGTCGTCCGGGTGCACCAGGATTTGCCGGTACATTTTTACGATGTCGGCCGTGAACACGTACCGGTGCCTCCGCCAGCGCGTCAAGACATCCTGCGAGGGCAGGCAGCAGGTTGGGCCCCGAGTGGAGGAAATCGTTTAACGAGTGCCCCGCCGCGGTGCGCGAGGACCCATTGAACACAACGCGGATCTTTGTGTCGGAGCCCGAGCCTTTCAGGACGCCGTGATGAGGTAGGAAGCAGACGTTCACGCCAGGCTTCGCGGTCGCCGGCGTCATGTGTCCGAGGGCGAGATATTCGTCCATGAAGTCGGTGTACATTTCGCGGAAAGCAGGATCGCGCTCGAATCGACGCTCCATGACCTCGAGCATGCGTGACGCGGCGCGGCGCGTGGACGACAAGTCAGGTAGCTCCGACCGGATCGGTAAGCGCACCTGATAACGACCGCACGGAAGGCGCTGGCACGTCCGCACGAAAAAGTTCTCGCACTCTTGTTCGTCGGGGGTGAGCGGCAAGGGGGGCGCGAGGCGGCTCTTCGCTCTCCCAGAATCGCCGAACCACCTCCGTCAGCTCGTCCGTGAGAACATTGGAGCGACGACACGGCGAGCGTCGCGTGACATCCTCCTACAGCACCCATGAGGATCCAGCCGAGCCGCGTGCATTGCGCGATTGGCTCCAAGGGGCCTCCTCGACGGAGGTCCGCCAACACGATGCTGGCATACGCTTCCGCACCAAGAAGCAGCTCGACGGGGTCGCGCGCACTGAACTCGGGATCGGCGAGATTAAGTCCGTCTACGTGCGCCCACGAACCGCTGCCGCTCTCGGCCGCCCCGCTGTATACGGACAGTTCGCGGCAATACTAACGACGAGACGGTGAGCGAGAATTGTCCGACACGCGACGCGATGGTGACCGCAACTCGTCCTCTCGCGTGGCCCTGACCGGAGGCCACCCACACCGTAGATCGCGACAGATGACGGGGTGCGCGGCAGCCGCAGGCGTTGGGCTAACGATTCCGCGATGAGCGACGTTTCGGAGCCCGGGTCCACCAAGGCACGCACGGGATGGTAGTCGCCGTGGCAGTTCATCACCAGGACGCGCGCGGTCGCGAGCAAAACGGGGGCGCACTCCACGGAAGGGCGCCTTTGCCACGTGCACCGTCGGTGTCGAGCTAGGCACCAGGAGCTGGCAACGCAACGGCCGAAAATGCGTCATGAAGCGACGTGTGATGCCGACCCGAGCACTTTACGCAAGTCTTGGTGGAAAGAGCACTCACCGATTAGATGTCGACCCAGGCAGTTCAGGCATCGCTGATGCGTCGTTGCTGCCTCTCGCCGCTCCTGGGCTGTCTTACGCTTGTATTGGTCGCAAAAGGCTAAAAAGTGTTCTTTCTTGCAGAGCGGACAGCTGCGGCCGGCGTCCGTCCCCTGAGCCTTGGCATGGTTGGCACGAGCTGACCGGCTGGTCTTGTCACCAGGCTTTCCCGAGGATGTCTCGCCCTTGGCTACCCGGAGCACCTCCTGCGTCATGAGCTGCTCCTGCAGGAAGTCGCGCAGCTCCTCGTAGGACGGTGGCACGACGGTTTTCCCGAGCGAGCTCTCCCACTCGCGGCGGGTTCTGGAGTCAAGGAGTTCGACCACCATGTGCACGAAGAGGTCAGTGCCGTTAGTGATGGGTCGCCCAATACCCTCCAGAGCTCCGACGGTGGAGACCACTCCGTGGAAGATGCGTCGGAGATCGGAGACGGACTCCGCCTTCATCTTCGGAAGTGAGGTAAAAGCTGCCAAGTAAGATCTCACCAGCAGTCTCTTGTTTTCGTAGTGATCATTGAGGGTCGACCAGGCGCGCTCGAAATTCTCCTCCGTTGTCGGTAAGCTCCTGATTAATTGCTCCGCATCTCCCTTCACGCCTGTCTTCAGATAATGGAATTTCTCGACTTTCGACAGGGAGTCGTCCTCCACTACGAGGGAGGAGAACAAGTCTCGGAAGGCAGGCCAATCCTCGAATTTCCCCGAGAACGGCTTAATCTCGATGCGTGGCAGGACGTGGCGAGAGGTCGCGTGCCCCGCTTTAGATGACTTCGTGTCATCGAGAGCCTTCGCTTCCTCGAGCTTCTGCTCGTATTCCAGGAGCTTGGTTTTCTGTTGGATATAGGCCGTTTCGACGGTACTCAGGAAATCTTCCGTATTGTACGTACTTGCATCGAACTCATCACCGAACTCTTCTTGCAGGCGGTCGTGCTGCGCTTGAAATTTGACCCACTTGCCTTCCAAGACGGACAGCGTGGATTGTATGAGCGGGAGCGAGATTTTAGAAGCGCCAGCCTTACGGAGATTCTCAATTGTGCGGGCGATGCGCCCGAAAATGTCTCGTTGGGAGACGATTAACCGCTCCATTCTTCTCTTTCAGCACCACTCACGACGCGAGAATAGCCGAACCGAGAGCTGGGTCGCGGACTGAGGCCGGTTATCACGACGAGAGATCCGGCTCGAAGGACCAGAGATGTGCGAATTGCAAAGTGCCGAATTTTCGTCTATCCGGGAGAGGAAGGAAGGCGCGTGAAAGAGAAGCGGAAGCAGAACCACAGTGAACAGAAGAGTATATTTAAACAGTGCAAAATACAGAATGCAAGCCGATAACAAGAACGAGACGGAAGTGCGCGAACTCGAAATCAGCGAAACGTGCAAAGCGTGCGAGTGAGCTCCGCGAAAGCTACGTGCGATACTGTTCGAAAGCTGCGTGCGGTGTAAGCGCTGGGGCGGCCGCGCGCGCGTTATTTATTGCCCGCCAATCCTCTAGAAGATTCTGCCGTGTTCGATCACCGTGCGGTCGGAGACAAAGGCTGTGGCGAATCTTCCAGAAAGTTGGAGGGCAAGCTGTTTATTATTTTTCGGAGGCTCAGTCCGTTTTCCTCATGTGGTTGCCACATGCTAATCTCAAGCCGCGCGATTCGCGGTGGGGGCCAATCAGCGCGCCGCGTCACGCAGGCGAGCGCGCCCATGATTGGCGGGCGCGATGCTCGGTGTGATCCCGCGCGGCAGCAGCCTTTTCCGAACAATAACTGTAATGTTTTATGCTTTAAAATCTTTATCTTTAGTAACGTATAATATTGTTTTGTGTTTCAAGTCTTAAATGTGTGTACGAATTGTCAACGTTTGTAAGACTTGAGGCACAACACAGTATTGTGCGTTATACTAAAGACAAAGACTTAAAGCATAAAAAATTTTCTTAAAATTATAAGTCAGTCATTCTGCTCAGGTTCTAAGACGGACATCTATTATATAAGTACTGTATTTTGTCCATTAGATGTCCACTGGACATCCGAAAGACATCCGATTGATCTAACACAGATGTCTATGGGATATCGGTATTTGTCTACCGGATGTTCGTAGGACGTCCTGTGAACGTAAATAGGTCGGACATTAGGACATAATATGTATGTCCCATGGACAGCTAACGGACGAATACGGACATCCCACGGATATCCGTGTCGGATCAATCGGACGTCTTTCGGACGTTCAATCGACGTCCATGTGCTATGTGGGTTCTTTGTCTCGCGTACTGCGCAGATAGATTGTTTAGTCTACGCGATAACACCTCCTTTTCCCAGAAAAAATTTGTTTACGACGAACATGTTCCGACAGGTTCGACGCGTTATCGGGTCGATCATCGTCCCGATGACGTCTTTTTTTCTTTGTCTTTTACGTACTGCGTAGATAGATTATTTTTTTTAAGTATAAATTATGCTATATTTTCTTCGCGCGCATTTCCATTCGAGCCGTATATGCAACGTCCGCCGGAGCATCGGCGCCTCGCTTCTATGTTACGGTACGCGATATTTGTTTTGTAAAATCAAGCAGCCGGATTTCTAGCGGACGTCAGCGCTTGCCTTTGTAGTGTGAGACGTATTGCGACTATCAGTTTTATACACCTCCATTATATTTTTCTCTGGCGAATTCTCCGTTCTGCAACCGTCTGAACTATCATTGAATTCAGTCTCGTCATAGCCGTGAGCGGTGCTTAAACGTGTCCAGATAAAATTTTTTTAAAGAATTAGTGACGCAATTAGTCGCCTTTGTGATTTAGTCGTTTTGTTGTTTTGTTTGTGATTATACTGTTTTTTTGTGATGCCTCCCGTCGAGGACTGGAAGTCATGAGTGCAAAACCGCGGTTTCATCATTTTACGATTGAACATTTTTTTTTTTTAATGTGATATGAGCGACGAGTACGTAGAATTGTGCAAAGCGATGGTCAATCCTAAAATCAGGAAACCGATCGTAAAAATCAGCGAACCGCTCGTGAGAAATTGTTGCAGATCGGATTTGTGGAGAGTCGTAAAAACGTAACAAGATATCTGATCCGTCGCGAAATCGGAATCGCCGATCGCCAATCAAACCGGAGTTTTCTCAGTAACTACATATTTTGGAAAAGAATAGAGGTCTTTGGAGAAGACGGTAGAATTTTTTCAATTACCAAATATACCGGAAAAGAATAGAGGACGGTGGAGAAATTTACGTCTAATTGATTTAGACGCGTTAGTGTCTACATCAAAGTGCAAACAACAAACTTTACATACAACAAAGTGTATGTAAAGTAAAATAGATATTGCTGCGTACACATCAGTGTAATTAAGTGCCACGTGGACCCCGCGGACCCCCACGCGGACCCGCGGCGCGACGCGCACTCCCACGCAGACCCGCGGCGCGACCGCGACCGCGAACGCAGACCCCGCGGCGCGGGTGAGTCATCCCGGTGAGTCATCCCCGGTCATCCCCCGGTGAGTCATACACGTGGTGTACCAAGGTCACCCTCCCCCTCCCCCTTCCCCGCGTAATCCAATATTCTTAAAATCCTATACCTCGCCCCTCCCCCTTCCCCTCAACCCCGCGTTATCTCCTTCTAACCCGATACCCTTGTGTAACAGAATACCCCGCCCCCTCACCCCTCCCCCTCACCCCCGCGAAATTCGATACCCCCCTTCCTTAACTTCCTCGGAACTCCCTAGTTAGAATCGGCCTATACTAATTACTCGTAACGAGTTTTGTGGAAAAAAATTAATTTCGCGGTTTAATATAACCCCGAATATAGCGAAAAACTGTTTTTTTGCACTTTCAGGTTAGGATATCTCGAAAACCTGATGTGATGGAGCGATTCCGCTGGCAGATTTGGATTCAGCGGACCGACCCAGTGAGAAAGCTAATATTGAAACGATGTCGAAACGACGTCGAAATTAGCTCGAAAACGCTGACAAGGGTAAGAAAAGTCAACGTTCGTTTGAATTTCGACATATTTTTGAGTAATCTTAAATAAACTGACCTGAATGAGAGACAGCCACTCCTGTTACTGTTTTGTTCAATTTTACTGTTGTAACTCTGTGCACATTTGTTTATATGCAAAATCTCGATTCGAGGTTGAAATGATATCAATATGATATACTACAATTTGATGTTGAAATGACTCATCGATTCGACATCGATTCGACATCGATTTGACGTCGATTTGACGAGTCATTTCTTACTGAGTAAAGCCGGGAACACAGACTTTTGCATAACGCATAATACGTAAGCATAAGAAAACTGATTGGTCTATTTCCTTATGCACATGTGTATATGTTACAGTCAAAGCCCGAAACGCAGGCATTCCTAGGATTGACTAGTCAATCCTGAGGAACGACCAAGCGTCTTAGTCAAAGCCCGAAATAAGTTTTGCGTTTCGGCTTTTGACTAGTCAATCCTAGGAATAACTAATTCGGCTAGTCAAAGTTAGAAACTAAAGAAAAATCACTTCGGACTTTGACTAGTCAATCCTAGGTGTGGCTTAATTCGAACTGTGTGACTGTTAACAAATAAAATCAAGATTTTTTTAACTAAATTAAGTTCTTATTGTTAACATAATGTAGCTTTTTATTTACTTTTTTACTCTTGTACATAGTTTTTTCTCCTTAAGTTTAAAAATGTAGCTTTGGTAAAATATTGGTTTAAAGCGCTTTAAACAGTTAAATACTTTTAAAGCGCGTCACTAACCTACATAGGTTAGATGACGCGCTTTAAACAGTTAAATACTTTTAAAGCGCGTCATCTAACCTATGTAGATTAGTGACGCGCTTTAAACAATTAAATACTTTTAAAGCGCGTCATCTAACCTATGTATTGTAATATTTTCACTTTATAAATTATAAGTTACATTATGTTAATCTAATGTAGCTTTTTACTTTACTTTACTCTAGTAGTACATAGTTTTTCTCTTTAAGTTTAAAAATGTAGCTTTGGTAAAATATTTTGTAAACATAACATCTTAGAAAGTACTTATATTTAGTGTTGGTTAGGTAGGGAACGGGTTAGGTTGGTTAAGTACACACAGAACAAAAAGAATTTTAATATAATATAAAATACTGTAATTACTAGGTAATATAAGATAGACATATCTTTGATAAAAATTTAGCCTTTTAGAACATAAAATCTCTCTTTAAAGGCACATAACATAAAAATATCTTAATTATTTTTTAAAATAACTAATATAAAAAAAATATTTTCACTCACGGACAGCTGACAGATCAGATTAGGTTGGGTTAGATGCATGCGCAAGGCGCATATCAGACTTATTGTTAGATGGCCTCGTAGTCACACCTAGGATTGACTAGTCAAAGTCCGAAGTGATTTTTCTTTAGTTTCTAACTTTGACTAGCCGTATTAGTTATTCCTAGGATTGACTAGTCAAAAGCCGAAACGCAAAACTTATTTCGGGCTTTGACTAAGACGCTTGGTCGTTCTTCAGGATTGACTAGTCAATCCTAGGAATGCCTGCGTTTCGGGCTTTGACTGTAACATATAGACCAATCAATTTTCTTATGCTTACGCATTATGCGTTGTGCAGAAGTGTGTGCTCCTCGCTTATAAAGAATTCCATATACAGCACAGATGCTTGCAGTTACATTGCAGAAACGTTACAACATTGCAAAACGGCGAATATTCACATACAATCAACAATAATATTCGCCGTCTTAATTTTCTTAATATGATTAGTTAAATTATTTTGTATATGTACTGAAAAAGACTCCGGTAAAATTTTTTTTATATAAAACATATCTAATCAGTGAGAAAGCTAATATTCGAAACGATATGTCGAAACGACGTCGAAACAACGTTAAAATTAGCTCGATTATGCTGGCAAGGGTAAAAAAGTTAATGTTTGTTTCATTTTCGACATATTTTCGAGTAACCTTAAATAAACTGATATGAATGATAGACAGCCACTCCTCCCAGATAGCACAGCTGATCTTTATGAATTCAAAAAAATCTGAATCTGATCTGTATGAATTCATAAAGATCAGCGGTGCCATCTGGGCTGTTATGTTCAATTGTTGTTTTGTTCAATTTTACTGTTGTAATTGTGCACATTCGTTTATATGTAAAATCTCGATTCGAGATCGAAATGATATCAATATGATATACTACAATTCGATGTTGAAAATACTCATCGATTCGACATCGATTTGACGTCGATTCGAAGTCATTTTTTACTTACTAGGAATAAATGATTTCGAGTTTTGTTTTTTTAGTTTTGTTATTGCGCTAAGATCATTCCTTATAATTAACATTGCTGTCTTGCTGGAATTTAGAAATAAATTGTGCAAATATTGATAAATATTCATATTGATAAAGGTCTAAATTTCTACTAGTATTGTATTGTTGCAAATATTACATAATACGTAATTGCAACATTCCCAATTTTATCCAGATTTCGTCATATAATCTTTATAATCTTTTCCTATCATGGTATGGTATATCGATATACTGCGGTTGATGATCGTGTATCGATATAGTATATCGATTGCCGGGATCGCCCATTCCTAACCTAATCTCGGTGCATTTGGCGGCATGCGGACGTAGCGGTTTGTGTGGCGGTTATAATTGTCATTTATTGGCCTTATAATAGCTTGGGCATATCGCAATGGACAACGAAGATAGACCAGTGAGTAATACAAATATTATCTTATACCCTTCGTTACTTATTATTGTAAGATAACGCCCGGTCCCCGTGGCTCAGGGCTCAGGTTATACCGAGGGCGGGGACAAGGGCGGGGACAAGGGCGGCGATTCAGGATGGATGTGATGAGGGTGAAGAAAAGGGTAAGACCTCGATGAAACGCGTAACAATACTTTATTATCAGGTACACACGCGGGAAGCGTCCGCGTGGCTCGGTCGCTTTCCGCGCGTGTCCTGATAATAAAGTATCGTTCCGCGCATGTTACGTAACATGATATATGCGCATGATATGTGCGCATTTATCTGTAGCATATACACTTACTATATCTAGCTGGACAAAACTAGAAAAAATCAATATTTTTTAATAAATCAAATAACAGTAAAGTATTATTTATACTTGTATAATACAGATTCTATCATAATAAGGCCGGTAAAATATTCTGATGTTGTTATAACAAAGCCCATAATAACAGTCATCTCAGAGCAACTAGTTATTGGAAAATTATATTGTGTCTTTACATAATTATAAAAATATATTATTGCAATTAAATTGTAATATTTTTGTGTTCGTTTAAAAGGTTAAATTACGTTCTTTTAGTTTACGTTATGTGTTTTATTTTAATTTTTGTATGTTTAAAAAAATTTAATGAAAAGTAAGTATTACTTTTTATTGTGTAATTAGTATACATTATTAAGTAGAAAAACTTTATCTGGTTTCATCCAAAAAAATCAAACCATAATTAGATTCTTTGTAGTACATATTTTAAGCACTGTATAAAATAATGTGCTACTTTTTGAAACTTTTGCAAATATTCTATCTTCTAACAATAGATTTTTTAAAGTGCGTAAATAATATTGAAAAATTATTCAAAGGGGTTGAGACAGACTTTGTAGACATCCTATATTGTGAATAAAATTAGATTTTTCCGTTCTGCCAACTAAAATAAATAATTTTTAGCTTTTATGAAACATTAATTCCATAATTTAGATAATTTTTCAATATTAGTCATGTTTGTACAAATAACGTCAAATGACCAAAAAGTGACTATGACTTTAAAAATGACATTATACTGACATCATTCCATAATGTCATTATGACGTTATTTCTGACTATTTTTAGTCATTTTTGGTTTATGACATCGGCGACTAATAATGGACGTTTATAAGACGTCATTTCTTAGACCATCTGAAGACGTCATTTTAAAGACGTTTTGAAGTCGTCCAAATAAGGTCTTTTTGTAATATAACTATTTTTACTTCTTAATATTGTATAATAAAGTAATAATAAAATAAAAACCACAAAATTCACTACAATATGTTTGTTTCGCAACTTTATAATTGAAGTGGCAAATTTATAGTATATAAGTGGATGTAGTTGCGTGATTATATAGTTTTATGATAACTATTTTATGCAGTGTTATAGCTATTCAAGAAGATTATCATTACAAGATCTTTGCACTTTAAAAATGTACCTGTTATAGACAAGTACATTTAATAAGGAAGCATCAGGGTGAGAAGATCGTCACTGTCCACTGGATCATCGAAATCAAGCGACACGGACGCGGTACTGTACTAGGATGGGTGACCGCCTTGAAAGCGGCTATACGCACATGGCAAGTAACGAAAACAGTTAAAAAAAGTTTTTTTTCTTAGATAAAGAAAAAAAAACATTTTTTTATAAACGTTTATCAAGTAGATTTAACATTTTAACATTTTAATTTTATAAAAAACATTTCTAGAAACCGCTCCGCAAAGTTGCGTTTTTATCTCACGCTACTTACACGTACACGGTACACACACATCTCTATTCTTCATGGATATATCAAAAGCTGCCATTTTGTTTTTAGTATAGGTAAGGAGACGCTAAAAGAGGAAAGTTAAATTGTTAGGAAAAGAAGAAAATAAGTATTTTCTAAATGAAATTACTGTAAATATTTTTCTATTGTTATTTTTGTTTCTGACGTTTTTTTAGTTCAGTTCCCGCGTCGCCTCAGATACGAACTTTAGTGCGAAAAGTGTGCGGTTTCTTTGTTTTGTGTTCCCATTGATTTGATTAGCAACGAAATGGCGTCCCGCAGACTTCAGGAGTGCATAGAAGAATTTATTGAGATTTATAGAAGTGAACTTTGCCTATGGCAAATTAAGTGTAAAGATTACCACGATCGTGCAAGGAGAGAAGCAGCATATTCAAAATTGGTGGAAAAATTGAAAGAGGTTGAAGAGGTTGGCCTTCTGCCAACAAAGAAAATGTGGTGAAGAAAATAAATAACATTCGAAGCAATTATTGAAAAAAATTTTAAAAAAGTTAAGGCATCATCGAAGACAGGATCGGGTACAGATGGCATTTACGAATCAAATTATAGTATTTCAAACTCCTATGCTTCTTGAAGATCAAAACATTCCTCGAAAATCCCGTACAAATATTGAAAGCGATGACGACAAAACAAGGATTAAAGTAAGTTAAACAAACATATTTAATTTTTTATGCATGTTATATTTAAACAAAGTACACATTGCATACATTGAAACCTTAGGTGCAATTACAACAAATGCGTTAAGTTTAATAAATAAAGTTATTTTGCCATGGAATTTCACCTTTATTTACAAAATAATTCATAAAATCTTCTCTAACTTTTTTTTAGCAGCATTAGCGATATTTCCTGGTGTTGTGAGCGCACAACGTATTATATATTAAGTAATGCACTTAGCAACTACGAGTAGCCGCCGGTAAGAAACTCGACCCTAGCGACGAGGACCGCTGACACGAAGGCCAGCACGAGTCGCGGGCATGACCATATTTGGGCATTCCGATCGCTAACCTCCGATCCTAAAATCAAAAGCGCTGACTGCTAAGTCAGCAACACGGAGGCGATAAAACGCCCGCCTTTCCAAGGAACGGCGGGCAGTCTAAGACCAGAGCGCGTACCGCGAGTCGACGTATAATTAAGCTATTGTAACCCGCAAGTCAGGGTAGCGAAAGTCAACGAGTGTGATAATAAAGTTATTTGGTTATTCAACTCGACTGCAAAATCCAATAAGTGTCCTCTCATCCTCCTATCCGGCGGATCTCAAGAACCCTGTGCCGGTCTCGATCCCCGATCCCAGGCGCGGCACAACAATTGGTGGCAGCGGTGGGATCTGCTAACCGAGCGAGAGGACATCCTGCCAGACTTACGCCTGCAAAAGGAGCGGATCATCAAAAGGCAGTAGAGCATCCCAGAGAGGAACAGCCAGCCAGATCTAGAGCGAGAGAAGCCACGGTAGCAGCCGCCGAGTGTTATCAGCGACACCGGAGAAGGCCCCGACCTACCGCACGGACTCGCCAGCCCAAGCAGCGAAAGCAGCGACGCAGGGACGCAGCAAAGCAGCGACGAAACGAGGCAGCGAAGCGGCCCAGCAGGACAACGACTCAGCGAAAGCGGACAAGATGCGATACACAGCGTTAATGTAAGTCCGTTACAATTCGATATTGCGAGAGCCGAATGTGAAACTTCGCGAGCGATGCGATACGGATCGTGTACGCCGATAGCAACACTTAATGTCAGACGGCGAAATCACCCCATTCCGCCCCGTCAAAAACGCGTCATTTTTACACAGCGAACCAGCGCTGCGCGCGATTGAATATAGCTCGCGAAGCCCCGTACGCGTAGATAGACGTACCAATAGTGAAGCGTTAGACCGCGTGCGACAGAATTTAGACTCGCGATTGTCAGACGATGACACGCCGGTACTAGAATTGCACCCGAACGTTGTAATAGAACGCGAATTTTCGTTCGACGAGGTAGACGCAAGTTTAACGCGCGAAAATAATAACGGCCACGGTAGACTGACCCCGACACAAGCAAACGCACACTCAGACGCCACAGACAGTGACGCGTGGTGGCTAGACTGGAGCAGTGACACAAACTACAGCAGTAGTCTCGATTCACGAGACGAAGAGCCCGCGGAGGACATTATGAGCCAGCAAGGAAGAGCGACTCAAGACAATATACCCCGCGACAAAACTCACGATATGCCGAGGACACCCGAGCAGGTCGACGCGGAAATAGCGCGACTCCGACCCTCGGTTAACGGGCGACCGTCCGAAATGGAGCAAGGCCGAACCCCCGAGTCGGCACGAGGGAGCCAAGGAGCACAAGACGCCCCGATCAACGACGTCCTGCGGCTAATGCTAGAAATGCGAGACCGCATGGAACGTGCCGAGGCGGCAGAATTCGATCGCACCACAGAAATACTCCGCGCAATTCGCGAATTACAGAATCGAGTGAGTCGGATAGAAGCCGGCGCTTACGATCGCCCGACCGAAATGGGGCACCGCTTACGGAGCCAAGGCCCACTAGACGTCACATACGGACGGACGATTAGCGACGTTCGTAACCAACCGGGCAATAATATCGGGTTCCTCAGTTTAAAGGAAGCCCGCAACATGATTCCCGAGATAAACGGCGAGTCCCGGGAGCGCGTTCGCGAATTTATAAGCGCGAGTACCTACGCGATAAAAAATATTCACCCCGCGGACGAATCGATGCTTCTAGAGGCCATATTATGTACGAAGTTCAAGGGAAAGGCCATGACGGATTTCGACACGCGCGATATTCGCGATTTCGAGCAGTTAAAACGCGAGCTGGAAACGGAATATCTCGGAAAGCGCGGCATGACCCATCTGCAGCTAGAATTTAACTCCCTGAAACAAAAATCGGGAGAAAGCGCTCAGGAATTCGGGCGCCGAGTCGAAAAGCTAGCGCGAGAATTGTATGAGGCCATGGAGGAAGGCCAAGGGCACTCGCAAGAGCAACAGAAAGCGATTCTCGACAGCATTAAGATGCAAGCACTGCATAATTTTCAAATAGGGTTGCACGAGGACATTAAAATGATAGTCAGAGCGCAGCGATACCGAACGTTGCAGGAAGCAATAACCGGCGCCAGCGCCGAGGAAAAAGTAAGGAACCCCTCCCCGCGGAATGGACAAAAAATACGCCATACTAACTTTAACACGGAAAACGCGCGATATCCGGGAAATGAGGCGATACAGTGCCACAAATGTGGAGAAGCAGGCCATTACGGGCGAGACTGCCGTACGAGCCGACAAGCAAATAAATTCGCGCTGCCGAGAGCGGACAAGCCCGGCGGGATAAATACGATCGAGTGCACTTACTGCAGAAAGATCGGACATAAGCGAGAAGAGTGTTGGTCGCTGAACGGACGACCCAACACGGAACGATCAAGCCGATCGAAAACGGACGCCCCAAAAAAGGCGCCAGTAAATGGTTTAAAAGTAAGAAAAAAGAAATCGCGAGAAACGAGCGATGAAACTTCCTCCAGCAGCGGCAGCGAAGAAGACGAGAGACCCAGGAAGAATAAGGCACGAGCCGCCGAGGAGTATCAAATGTCGCAGATAACGGGAAAGCATAACATGCACACCTTAAATCTGATAACACTGCCGATTCAAGAGACCAAGAAAGGCAAGACGAATTTCTTATTAGACTCGAGAGCGACCCTGACACTAATCAAAGTAGGAAATTTAAAAGGCAACACTATGGTGCAAGAAAAACGTCTGACTTTGACCGGAGTGACGGGACACAAGATCCACACGCTCGGAAAAATAAAAGCAACCATAGATCTCGGAAACCAAAAAGTACGCCATACCATGTACGTGGTAGAGGATGATTTCCCGATCGATCATCAGGGAATACTGGGGAATGATTTCCTCACAAAGCGCAAAGCCGTTATCTCACACGCCACAAAGCCAGGTACACATCGGAAGAGTTACATTTCAACTCCGACCGTATAAGAAGATAACCTCACCCCCCAGCAGTGGAGTAGGTATCGTAAAAGGTAAAGAACCTACACTAAGAGCGTTCATCGGACACTGTCTGATGGAGCCGACAAATTTCGAATGCCCAATAAGCATGTCCAACGACGCGGAAAAATTAGTAGAGACACCTATACCGCGCGTAGCTCTAAAAGAGAAACCGGTAAGTGGCACAACCGACGTACTCACGTTACACGCGACCGAAAAACGCAAATCCATTTCAGCGCAAGTCAAAAAATTATACGCGCAATTGCAAACTAATTATTTAAATAGCAAAGAGCGAAAAGCATTAGAAAAAATTTGCAATGTATTTTATCTAAAAGAAGATAAGCTGAGCGCGGCGACGGACGCATCAGATTTTGCAACCGGAGCCGTGCGTTCTCAGGGACCAGAAGGCCAAGTTCAACCGAACATCTACGCCAGCAGAAAATTAAGCAAGGCGAAACGACAATTCGACAAAAGGACGCATAAAGAAACATTTAGAGTAGGCGACAAAGTACTGCTACATGACGAGACAGTACAACGCGGAAAAAAAAAACTTGAGTCCCAATGGATTGGACCGTACGCAAATAAGAAAAGACATAGCATAAGGATAACACAGGAATAGAAATGAACGAAACTTACACTTAATCAGGACGGGGAGCACCGCGCCCCAGATCAGTCAGCATACGAAAACGAAGCTCAGCTAGCACCAGAAACAACACCATATTATCAGGCGGCGTGGGAGTACGTTCAGCACGCCCCACCAAGAATTCTCTCATACCGGCACGAAAACGCACACGAGCATGAACAAGATCCGGAGCCTCCGATCTTTCGGGCACCTCCAAGACCGGACCGGCAGCCTCCCCCTCCTCCTCGTCAGCCCGACGCTCGCGTGGATCCACCACGGCCCAAAGCGGCACGAAATGCTCGAGAGGAGGCATTATTATGGCAATCGAAAGGATCGTTATTCTCGATTACTATTTGCAAGACCGAGGACGGACTCAGACTGAAGCGTCTCGTCAAACGATATAACCGTCCATTGACAGGCGTTGTCAGCAAAAGTAAAGATAAGACCTACAGGATAACGTTGCTCATCCTATAACAGCACCTCGCAACAGGAGCACCAACTCCTCCATGGGTCACATGAAGGACGCACTCATACAACGAGAGGAAACAGACGAACAACTATTATTAATGACCGCCATTCTAGCTGACCTCACGACAGACAAAGACAAACCATTTAACATATACAACAAATAACATTTCACTTACACGCGTGTTTCCATTAGAGAATATAATCGTAGAATTAGAAGAAAGCAATTTAAATAAATGTACGCAAGAAACTACTAAATTTATATGCGATCAAATTTTCCCCGTGTACTTCGTAACGGCGTAAATATATACAAATGTATTTGCCGGAATTCAACATAAATAATACCATGCAAAAGAAATAAAGGTAGAACCATTAATCAAAGACCCGTCGGAATTAATAAAATTAAGTTTAAGTCTAGGTGAAATTAAAAAAGAAATAGAAAATAACCAATCCAGCGTTTTTTCAAATAAGAATATTGTATATCCTGTAAGTTCCGCGACCATAATAGTAGTCATAGTAAGCATCATTGTAATCATTTATGTAATAAAGAAAAAAGGGAATCATTAAAAAATTTTAAAGAGGGAAACCATAATATACATATTAATACATAACAAATAAGAAACTTAGATTGTAACCTCTCAAGAAAAAGAAAAACACAAAAAAATAAATAACGAAAAACTTCGGGAACCTCAGTTTTTCTTTTTCCACGGGGGGAGGGATGTTGTGAGCGCACAACGTATTATATAATAAGTAATGCACTTAGCAACTACGAGTAGCCGCCGGTAAGAAACTCGACCCTAGCGACGAGGACCGCTGACACGAAGGCCAGCACGAGTCGCGGGCATGACCATATTTGGGCATTCCGATCGCTAACCTCCGATCCTAAAATCAAAAGCGCTGACTGCTAAGTCAGCAACACGGAGGCGATAAAACGCCCGCCTTTCCAAGGAACGGCGGGCAGTCTAAGACCAGAGCGCGTACCGCGAGTCGACGTATAATTAAGCTATTGTAACCCGCAAGTCAGGGTAGCGAAAGTCAACGAGTGTGATACTAAAGTTATTTGGTTATTCAACTCGACTGCAAAATCCAATAAGTGTCCTCTCATCCTCCTATCCGGCGGATCTCAAGAACCCTGTGCCGGTCTCGATCCCCGATCCAAGGCGCGGCACAACACTGGGTTTCTACGATCCAAACATTCCATGTCAGAGTCTCTTATATAAAACCCTTACGCAGTCTCATCTTCTGTATTTTCGCGATCAAAACATTCTGGAAGCGAGTAAGAATTCGGCACCAATTTTATTAAAAAATTGGGTAATTATGTACAAAAAAACCCCAATCGCCAATGACCTTGACCTTGACATATGTTGTCAAGATTATGATCCTGAGTAACCTTGAACTTGAAAAAAAGTGGCGGTCACGATTCGTTCAAAAGTTACAAAGCATTAAAGTTTTTGCTTTGTAAAAATTATTCAACAACAGCACGTTTATCCTCCTGCGGTTACATGAGTTTGTGGCGTGCTTTACAAGCTTATTTAAATAGAGGTGGTATTAAACACGATAAGTTAGTTGATCATCTGTGTGAATATTTGTAGCAATATACAATAAAAAGAATTGGAGGGAGATCCATTTTATGTCTTACTAGATGACATAAAATATGTGTATTCAGGAAATTAATAGAGAATATGTAATGTTTCACAATAAAACATTATATATATAAAGGAAGATGTCCTGACTGACTGACTGACTCACTCATCAACGCCCAGCCCAAACCCTTGAACCGAATTTTTATCAAAAGTATATGAAATAGGGGTAGAATTTTCCGGGGAGTGCCACTAAAAAAGGATTTTTAGAAATTTGAGCCCTAACGGGGTGAAAAGGAGTAAAACGTGTTTTCACGGATGCCCTAATATCTCTTAGGCCCGGAGAGATATCGATTCAGCCCAAACCCATGAACTGAATTTTTATCAAAAATATATGAAAAAGAGGTAGAATTTTCCGGAGGTGCCACTATGTGTATAGTTTTTTGTTACCGATTTTCTGAAAAACGATTTTTTTAATTCTTCTAATTTTTCGGGAAATAATTGACCGAATCTCAAAGAATTATAGATCAAACAGGGGTAGAATTTTCCAGGGAGTGCTATAAAGTGTATAATTTTTTGTTACCGATCTTTTTGGAAGCCGGCACCAAAATTTTTTCAATTTTTCGGGAATTAATTGACCAAATCTTAAAGAATTGTATATAAAGTAGAGGTAGAATTTTACGAGGAGCGCCGTGATGTGTGCCAAGAGAGAGAGGGAGAAAGGGAGAGAGGAAGAGAGAGAGAGAGGGGGGGGAGGGAGAGTGGGAGGGAGGGAGAGAGGGAGGGTGGGAGGGAGGAAGGGAGGAAGGGAGGGAGGGAGGGAGGGAGGGAGGGAGGGAGGGAGGGAGGGAGGGAGGGAGGAAGGGAGGGAGGGAGAGAGAGAGAGAGAGAGAGAGAGAGAGAGAGAGAGAGAGAGAGAGACTATTTGCGTGTCTTATTACATTGTCCTCCGGGGCGAAACCCGAGTAACCAACTAGTTATTTTATAATTTTTTATTATTTTATTATTTGTTTTAATTTAGGTTTAATTTCAGTTAATTCGAAAATTATATTGCAATCAATGCATACATGTACTGCTGTTATAATTATAATTTGTTTGATATATGTAATTTGCTTAATTTAACACACTGACACACAATGAGAATAGTCTAAAAATGGCAGGCCAAAACGTTTGTTAAGTTTTTACCTAATTAAAGATTACGACTTTGATAAGGAATAGCGCTATGTAGTTAGTGGATAGTTTTTAACGAACACTTTATATATTAAATGTTATCAAATTAAACTGATATACTTTGTACATGTTTACTTTCTATTTTAGAACACTTGAGAACATTTGTTTAACGATGAAAACAAAATTACTACTTTTGTCCAGCTAGATTGCCGTTTTGGCTCACTGTGGATCGGTGAAGGGATTACCGATTTCTGGCTATTTTTAGAAATGTCCGTGGTTGCTCTAATTTTCGTAAATTTTGAAATATCGACTAATATAACAGATATTAGTCGCAATAAAGCTTATCACAATAAAAAAATGTGCAAGAAACTTGCACATTACTTTCTCATAGTTTTTAAGTGTGCAAGTAGAAACTTGCACATTGCTTCCTTATAGTTTTTAAGTGTGGAAGTAAAAACTTGCACATTGCTTCCTTATAGTTTTTAAGCGTGCAAGTAGAAACCTTCGCTCATAAAGCTTCCTCTATAAGGAAGCCAAAACAAATAAATACTATGTAGGATTTGAATAATATATTTGATATTATAATGTATTGTACAGCAAAGATTGATAATATCGCATCGACAGACGCACGACGTAACTCGCTCGCTGTTCGGACTCAACTGTTCTTTGTGCTCCGCTCGACGCCGCATGCTCCGCTCGCGGTCGCATAAACAAAAGATAAAGAATATCAATAAACGCCGCTTATTGATATTCTTATTTCGGATACTACAACTAATAATTTAATTATACATTCAATAAAATGCAAGCTCCTCATAGAAGAGCTTTGTAAGTGAAGGTTTTTACTTGCACACTTAAAAACTATAAGGAAGCAATGTGCAAGTTTTTACTTCCACACTTAAAAACTATGAGGAAGCAATGTGCAAGTTTCTACTTGCACACTTTTTTTATTTATGTTTGTTACTTCTATTACATATGTTAGATTTACTTCTTATTATTTGCGTTATTTCATGTTATAGTTTACACTTGATAAGGGCCCAAACCAAGGGCTAAAACGTCGTGAATTTGTATTGAAATGAGGTCAGTTAAATCGATATAATTAAAATACATTCGTTAATATATTAAATATGATTCATATACATATATATTCTGCATTAAGACCATTATTCAGATAACGCGCAATAATCGACATATTTTATTTTTAAATGTATAATTCATACGCGGTAACAAACGTACCGCGTATGACTTAAGGGGGAAGGTGTTACGTGCGAGTAAAATTTAACTCATTCTTAAAATAGTCAGACATGTAAAAGAAAGATATTGATTATTGGAATATTGATTAATTATCCGATTTTTGAGGGAGACGGTTTCCAGGCCGCAAATGGCAGGAGCATAGAATTACATTCAGAGATAAGACCTTCCTCCTCCTTTAGGATACAAAGAAGTGGTGAAAAGCTCGCACGGGGAGTTATGGCCACTTGGGTATAAATATGCACGAAAAATCATCGTACAGAGAGTTATTTTCCTGTGCTCATAAGTTAATCTGCCGACAGTTTTTACACAAGCTAATTACGATCAAAGTTTTGACTTATACTCTTTATATATAACTTTCCTTTAAATCAAGATTTTAACTACAATTGTAAATCAAAAATTAAATCATATTAAATCAGATTTTAAACAACAGTTGTAAACGTGTTCTCCCTGAATAAAGGTAATTTTAATTTCAATTCTCAAAACTAATTTAACCGTAATATCCTTATATTTATTAACTCTTATCTTTAACTCTCGCTGCCAAAGAGCGTGGTAACAGTAATTTCAATCCTCGCCGAGGATTTCTAATCTATGATCTCAGGACTGAATAGAGAACAAAGAGGAAGAGAAGAGAAAGGGATCCCTGACCGTAAATGACGAGGCACTTAATTGCACTTAAACGTACTCAATTGCACCAGTCACTAGGCAGAAGATGCTTGATAGTTTTGGTCCGCCACACGCGCAATTTTAGCACATGCAAGAGTTCCTCTTGCACGGACCTCGACGGGCCGCGCACTTCCCAAAGTAGAATCCGAAAAGTTACAGTCCCACGAAAAAAGTATAGACGAAATAAAAAAAGGCCAAGATGGCCGTCTGTCCGCGCGGCACGACGCGCAGTTTTTCGTCACGCAAGTAATAACTCGTTCGAGAACAATATTCCAAGTCTATGAGGTAACACTCTCATAACCTAAGGTGATACCGTCAAAAAAAGAGACACAGAAGCCCAGAAATGGACTAATTTTGCGAAAATCTAGAGAAGCACTCGTAAGCTCGACTTCATTCTAGGCGTCATTTGTACCAACTCCTTGTGCAAACTCAATTGAACCCAAATTCTATTCAATTTTTGTCGCCACTCTACTAGACTGTTGCAAATTATCTTCTACTGTCATCAAATCTGTTATCATAATGTTAATAATTTTTGTTATATTTTTAGCATTTTGTCAATAACATTGCATATCGTATTGTAGTAGATAAAATATGTTTTGGATAAATTTGACTATCTGTAATATGCACTTCACAGTATCGTTTTTTACTTTATAACCATTATAAGCTGCAGCAGCAGATCAGATATTTTAGAATACCTATTGTGGCGGCACACGCCACCAATGGTACACGCCCGCGCGGTGCCTGTAATACCGGCAGTTTGCGGCAACGCCGCTAAGCGTCGCATCGCCCACGCATTCTCCCGAGTTCAAGATTCCGCACCGACTAGTATAAAGGGAGACCCCCTACGGGACCGAGGCAGATATTTTCGGCGCTAGTCGCCAAGAGGCAAGAGCGCCCGGACGCTGAGCCTACACGGCGCGAGTTGCCCAGTTACAGCGCAAGACGCTTGCTGATCCACACGGCGCGAGTCGCTCGGCCACAGCGCGAGTTGCTTGTCGATTTCCACGGCGCGAGTCGCCCAGCTACAGCGCAAGACGCTTGCTGATCCACACGACGCGAGTCGCCCGGCCACAGCGCTAGTCGCTTGCCGATTTCCACGGCGCGAGTCGCCCAGCTACAGCGCAAGACGCTTGCTAACCCACACGGCGCCAGTCGCCTGGCTCACAGCGCGAGGCGCTAGCCAAACAACGGCGCTCACGGTCGCCCGCCGACTTCCTCGGCGTACAGACACCTCCGGCAGTAGCGCGTGGACGCCCGCCGACTTCCTAGACGCACGGACACCTTCGACATCCACGGAAACCAGCCCAAAAAAGAAAGGATACACACGGCCACGCAGACCAAACGAGGACGAGGCAAAATCATTTTCAAGCAAAATTACATTAAAGACACTGACACAATAACATATGTATATAGTGTAAATATACGTTAATTGTTTAAATGCAAATATGTGTCATCTTCCTTTCTACCCCTTTGCGATTCACAATCCATGGGCCAACTCCTACTCACGCAATAATGGATAAGTTAGAATAAGGTAGAATACCGCATAAATAAAAGTAGCAACGCCCATACCTATAATTGAGATAAAAAGGAAATAAAAACGAAATTCTTCACTTTTATTTACCTGTATCTTGGATGGCTTATGGCATATACATATGGATCCAGGCAAGCCACAAATTTGCACGCGCATGCTGGTATCATCGTGATACCGGGAGTTAACAATGCCTTATTTCCAAAAGCCCCAATCATTGCGAGAACACCATACGGAGTCCACGAGAGAACAAAGAGAAAGCAGATTGTTATCGCAGCCTGTAAAAAGAAATGACATAAGACTTGAATTTTGTTTTAATGTATGCGATTCAATGAAAGTATGTAATTGTTGAAATACGAAGGGGTACTCAAAAGTTTCCAGAATTATTTTTTAAATTTTAGACCTGTAAATATGGGAAAGTGCTGTACCTACCTTGGGTACAGCTGTACGTTGGAACACTGTCATAATCGAATAGTGTTCGCGTCTGGTGATAGTTTATAGTACTAATTGTTGAATATTATTTGATAATCTCTTTAAATCTGTAGTTTTGTGTCGTCGCGATTATTTACACGTAAGTTATATCGACTTTTGTATTTTATGACGCGTAAAATTATTTAGATTTGTACTATGATTTTTATAATTTTTTATAATAAAGATATAGATCATAAACCAACTCTTATGAAAAAATACACTCAACTTTTGGTGTTAACTGTAAAAAAAAAACATAAAAAGAATCTTAAAAGTTGAGTGTGATTTCGGACCGCCAATTGAAGGTTAATTTTCAAATGATGGTTAACCTTCAAATAATGGTTAACCTTTAATTAATGGTTAATTCTTATATTAATTATCGAAAGCAAATTGAGAACATTCAAATATAGGGTTTATTCTTTTTGGGTGTTACTTCCCGCACAGCATTTTATATTTCAGATAGATAGCAGATACATAAAATTTGAAATGTTGCTGGTATAGCAGATACGTATAACAATACGTATAAATCTTGTACTAGATACTACATGTTTAATACCAATCAATGTCCATGTCTAGATACGTACTTACGTTACGTATCAGATACGTATATAACAATATATGACAATATGTATTCGATACGTGTTAAACACGTAAATTATGTATTTGATACGTATCTGTAATATTGCAAATACGCGTTTAAAATGTACTGTGTAGATCATATCCATACATTGGAGGAATAGAAAGCCTTAGTGGTGTAAGTCAAATTTTAAAAACTAATAACTTGTATGCATAGATGCAATTTATATATTGTATGAGTCAATATTTTAAAAAATTTACACCACTAAGGCTTTTTTTACCTCTCGATATACATATACATAAAGTTTAAAGAAATAAAAATGTTTATATACTAATTATATTCTTAAAATGTTAAATGTTAGCATTTAGAAATATATTATTGATATACATAAAGCATTTGTATTACTGTAAACTTTATGTTTTATTTGTTTCCGAAACTAAATAAAATAAAAAGTATGAAAAAGTGCATACAACACATAGTAGTAATTTTTAATATTATTTTAATCGGTTTAAGCGCTATTACAGCATTTAAAAGTCAAAATAAGGCGATGTCAGTACTATAGTGGGACAATGAATTGTAATGTATTATTCTACAGAATCACATACAATTTATTCTTTCTGTTAATACAAAAATATATATTTATGTGAAAAAAAGGAATACATGTATGCATGTATATACATTAGGGTGATTTAAAAAAAAACCTTTTTTTTTATTTTTCGCGACGCACCCCAAAATATCAAAGCTTACCTAAAAAAAGAAATTTTCCTCAAAAGTTGAGCAAAATTGAACAAGTTTTAGAGGTTGCTACCAGCGATTTTCAATATTTTTGATTAAAAAATCGGTTTTTTTTTCAAATGTTCAAAATTGCATAACTTTTCGAGTTTTAATGAAATTTTTAGGGAATCTTCGTCAATTCATGTAGTTTATGAATATCGAGTTAGAAAATTTATTTTTGAAAATATTTTTTTTACGTTTCTTTTGTTTATAATAAAAAAATAATCGTCTATAACAAATAGGCGCCAGCGATCTGGGACATGGTTTTGACTTTAAATTACATCTAGGTAATCCAAAAATACATTTCAATAATCAAATGCTTGAACATCCTCCCTAGGGAGGAGAGTGGTTACTTTCGGGCGATTGGTGCACACGATATTTTTCACAATATCTTTATCACAATATACTATTTTTTTGTCAATTGGGAAAATTATTGTGTTTGCATACATATCAACTTTACAAGTAAGTACACATCTTACATATTATTTTTGCAATATAACACGTGTGTTATATTGCATTTATATTGTTGAGTAGGAAATTACAACTAACCTGTACGTTACATGTTGCATTGTGTTTGCTGGGATTTTTTCCATTGTAAATAGTTACATTCCACATTTACAATGAGTCTTAACAATTAGACAATGAATGCCATAACTATATACTGCAGCATTTACATACTTATTAATTATAGGTCTACTTTTTGTGTTGTTTTTTTGTTTCGTTTTTTCCTGTCGTTTTACAAAAAAATCTTTCTCAAATATAAATATTCTTCATTGTTTATACACTCAGTGTATATGTATGTATATAGTTTATTGTGTATCCCCACAGGGTTTACAAGGCGTTTTGTTTTACGAGGAACGTACCCAAACCTCATTACAATTTATAACATAATCATAATCCCTCTTTCACATCAAACTCTAAATCGAATCAAAATCAAATTCATAACTCAAAACTCAGACCTAATCATAATAATACTCATAATATAAATCTAGACAAAATCATAATAATTGACGCTTAATCGCTGCTCCTCTTGTTCCTCTTCTTCTCCCTTCTCCTCCGTTCCCGTGCAGGCCCCATCCTTGGCCCCCCTCCCCTCGGTTCGTCCTATCCACAATTGGCCCAGTCCCTCTTTCTTCCTTCCTTCTCATCCTCTTCCGACTCCATCAGTAATTTTTCCTCCATATCCTTCGAGATTATCTCTTCCTCCGATCTCCCTTTATACTTATACCCTCTCCCTTCCATTTTCTCCTCTCTCTCCTCTCTTTCTCTATCTCTCCTCTCCACCGACTTATCCTCGTCGATCTTCACTCCCACGCTATTACCCGCCTTTCTCCTCGCCTCAATCACCCGCCATTTCTCCTCTTCGTCCTTCAGTTTTACCAGGAGTGTTATCCACGCTCCTCTCTGTCCCACAACAAAAACCTCCCTCACCGTCACCCTTACCTTTAGTCCCTCCTCGAAAACCTCCCTCACTTTCTCCCAGTGTGACCCTTTGTCTCCCCATACCTCCTTTTCCACCCTTAATATAACATTTTTTTTCCTTAGCTCCTCCTCGTTTTTCTCTCCAACCCTCGCCCACCATTTCCTCTTCGTCCCCCCTCTCTCCTCAGAATCCTCCCTCTTCCTTTTGGTCTTGTCCCCATTATTCTCCATTCTCTCCAACTTTCTCTCCATTCTACTTACTTTCTCCTCAAGCTCCTCTATCCTCTCCTCCTTCTTTTTATCCGCCTCTTTCTTCTCCTTTGCCATCTTCCTTACCTTCTCCTCCAACTCCTCCATCCTCTCCTCCTTCCTTCTCTCCTCCTCCTTCTTTTCCTTCGTCAGCTTCTTAAATTTCTCCTCCATAATTCTTCCCACCGCCTCCGCCATTATTCTCCCTTCCTCTTCCATCCTGGATAGTCCTGGATAATCTGAAACATGTTAATTGCTCACTTCGTCTCTCTATCACTATCCTCCTCCTTTCCTTCCCTCCCCTTCCTCCTCTCCCTTTCTTCCTTCCCCTCCTCCCTCTTCTTATTCCTCCGACCCCCCTTTCCCCTCCTTCTTCCTCCTATTCCCCCGTCCCTGATCCTACTCCTCCTCCTCCTAATTTGTCTCCCTTCTCCTCCTTCTCTCCTCCCCTCTCCATTCTTACCCTTCCTCTTTCATCCTTTAACACCCCCTCTTCCATGTCCCATCTCCACCATACATTTTCTAATCTTATTCTTCCTGCTTTAACCCACGCTCTCCTACCCTCTCTCTCCTCTCTTCTCGCAATCTCTCTCAATCTCCAGTTCATCCTTCTTTCGTCCCATGACAGATCCTCCATTATTCTCTCCTTTCTCCCCACCAGGCTCCTCTTTTTCTCTATCACCTCCCATTTCTGCTCTTCATTCTCTAATTTTACCAGCACCATTTCCCTTCCCTTTTCTATATCTCCCCTTATTTTCCTCACTTCTACTACCTTCACTTTGGCTTTTATTCCCCCCAATAACTTTTCCGCCTCTTGTCTCCTCCCTCCCTCCTTCACTTCTAATCCCCTTATTACTATATTTTTTCTTCTCTCTTCCTTCTCCTTCCTTTCCAGCTTTCTCTCTATCTCTCTCATCCTCTCCACCACTTCCTCCTTTTCGTTTCCTGCCTCCCCTTCTTTCTCCTTCTTTCTCTCTCCTATTTTCACCTCTAATCTTTTAATCTTTTCCTCCACCTTCTCCTCCAGCCCCTTTACTCTCTCTTCCAACGCTTCTTTCTGTTCCTTCCACATTTCCTCCCTTCTCTTCAATTCCTCTTTCAGTCCCTTAATCTCGTTTTTAATCTCTTCTTTCTCTTTTCTCCTTTCTTTCTCCTGTTCTTCCATTTTTCTTAGAATCTCCTTAAACATCTCTTCTATCTCCATGTTTTCTTTACCCTCTTCTCCTTTTTTAACCTTCGCTGGAGGTGATCTGATGGTCCTCCTTGTTTCTTTGAACCTTTCTAGAATTTCTTCCTCCAGTCTAATCTTCTCTGCCTCCTCTAGCTCTTCCCTTTTCCTTTTCTGTAAATAGTCTAAAACCGACCCAAGACTATCCGTTCTTCCTCTCTGCTTGCCAAGCTCCTCCGCCTTTGTCGGTCTGCCTCTTGCTTTCCTCTCCCCCTCGCCTTCTCTCTTCTTTCCTTTATCTCCCTGCTGTCCACTCTCTATTTTCACCTCCCTCTCCTGCTCCATCCGCCTCTCCTACCTTTGCCTGTCCCTCCTATTCGTTATCTCTCCTATTCGCTTCTCCCTTCCCTCCTCTCTACTCTATACCCTTCCGCGTCTCGGATTTCCCGTCGCGTCGCCCCTCTACACTTACTACCGTTCGTGCCTTGCCGCGCTCTACCGCGCGCGGCTCCTTTCCCCCACCGCGTCACCCGTCTACTCTTCCTATCGTTCGTGCTCGACTCGCCTCTGTGACTTGTCACTTTTCTGCCCTTCGTTCTCCCTTCCCTGCTGCTCCTCCACTCACCCTTTTTGTCTCTCGTACTCTTGCCTCCACGTCTTCCCGCTCTGCCACTCTCTCCCTCCTCTGCCTCCTCTCTCACTCACTTCAATCCACTTATCTCTCACCAGCACTCTCACACCTGTCTCCTCTGTCGCACCGGAAGCGGAAGTCCTACACTCAGTGTATAAACTTTTGGGTAATTATTTACAAAAAGACCGCACTCGCCAATGACCTTGACCTTGACATATGTTGTCAAGGTCACCCTCCTGAGTGACCTTCAGAAGGTTTTAGCCGGCGGTCATTGTTCATTAAAAAGTTATAAAAAGGTTGAAAAATATAGCAGTTATTTTGAGTACTAATAGACATAAGTAATAGATATTTATGTAGAAATAGTATATGTATGAACGAAGAAAAATTATTTAAAGCAGTGAATTGTTGATATATTGAAAGGAAAGTTATTTAAAGTAGAGAATAGAGAGTATATACTTTGTATGTGCTTTCTAAGTTGAAGCAAAGTTCACATTATACAGGATCGAGGAATTCGTGTTTATGTATAAGGTAGTACTCTATTTATGACATTCCAAGTTTTCATTAACTGAAAAGTATTTAACTGTTTAAAACGCGTCACTAACCTACATAGGTTTAGATAACGCGCTTTAAAAGTATTTAACTGTTTAAAGCGCGTCACTAACCTACATAAGTTAGATGACGCGCTTTAACAGTATTTAATTGTTTAAAGCGCGTCACTAACCTACATAGATTAGATGACGAACTTTAACTTTAACTGTTTAAAGCGCGTCACTAACCTATGTAGGTTAGTAACGCGCATTAAAAGTATTTAAGTGTTTAAAGCGCGTCACTAAACTAAACAGAACTAAACAAAACTAAAAAAAAAGTGTATGTGTAAACTATTTCGACGTACATATTAATTATTTATGTCTTCCAATACTCAAAATAGCTGCTATATTTTTCAACCTTTTTTTGTTTAACTTTTTATTGAACAATGACCGCCGGCTAAAACCTTCTGAAGGTCACTCAGGAGGGTGACCTTGACAACATATGTCAAGGTCAAGGTCATTGGCTGAGTGCGGTCTTTTTGTAAATAATTACCAACTTTTGTTGTTCTTTGTTTCATTTTTTCCTGTCGTTTTACAAGGAAATCTTTCTCAAACATAAATATTCTTCATTGTTTATACATTCAGTGTATAAACTTTTGTTGTTCTTTGTTTCTTTTTTTCCTCACTGAGTGTATAAACAATGAAGAATGTGGCGGTCAAGCTGTCCGCCACAAGCGCGCGTCAAGTAACATGGAGGCGCGCGGCGCGAGCGACAGCATGGGCTCGCGCGGCGAGATAGTTCGGCGCGCGCCCGCTACACGGCGCGTTGCCGGCTAATTCTCTCGTGAGGAAGATTCGACACCGATCCCTATATGCTCACCAATCAAGGCGTGCTCACTACCAGGGCCCTCGACATAATTCTTTTGTGACGGAGTGTGTTTTTCAGGGCCTCCGTTTGATACGGGGCGTGCTCATTCCGGGCCTTCGTTACGGAGCGTGCTCATTCCGGGCCTTCGTCTATACCTACCTTGCAGGGCGTTAACTTCCTGTGGTAAGAGTCAACAGATACTCTGCCACAGGAAGGTTTCCTGGGTCATCTACGACCCAGCTCACCGGACCATACCGAGACCAAAGGCGCTGCCTTCTCCTAGTCCAATTACGACTCCGACTCTGATTCCTGTTCCTGAGGCCAAGACGAATGGTCTGTTCCTGATCTCCAAGGTGG
>JASTWP010002965.1:0-33035 GCA_030770255.1 Temnothorax ravouxi
GTAACACTTTCAGCTTCATACCTTGTATATCCTGTTTATAAGATTATAAGATATATTGTTTGTAAGATTAAGATGCGTAACACACTACAAAAAGGCGTGATATCCGTACAAAAATACCTTTTTAAAAAAAGGTAAAAAAAGGCGCCAAGTACACGCATAGTAGTGTATATGTATTATGTTGTTACCCTGTTATGTTGTTACCTCGAAAAAAACATAGTGGTAGTATTATACCTCCAAATAGCTTTACCCTGTACATACTGTTTATAAAATGCGTAATACTACAAAAAGACGTGATATCCGTACAAAATTACCTTTTTTAAAAAAAAGGTAAAAAAAGGCGCCAAGTACACGCATAATAGTGTATATGTTGTTACCTCAAAAAAAGAGATAGTGGTAGTATTATACCTCGAAAAAATATAAGTAACAAGTGGTAGACATAATCTTTATATCTCGAAAAATCTCGAAAAAATCTAAGCTGTAGTATCTTTATTTCCGAAAAATTATAACCCAAATGATACACATCACAAAATTATGTTACCTTATCAAAAAGAAGAGTCGCGCTTCAAGTGATTTATTACAATTACAAAAAAGAAATGATATCTCTTTAAATTACAGCGCCAATTACAGAGAGAACATATATATTGCCTCAAAAAATAAATGTTGCACTACTTTGAAAAATCTTTACATTGTGTCATTAAAAAAGAATGTATAATAACAATTTTATAAGATTAAAAAATTTTATTTAAATTTCACAAGGAAATACAAGATATTTAAATACAAAGTTTACATGTGTATTTTTTAGTGGTCACAGAGAATTACAGAGGTAACAGTACAAAATAAAAATATTTTATTAAAATATCCAACGAGGGAATACAATTTGTATTTAAATACAAAGTTTATAAATATATTTTTCAATAGAATATAAGATTTAATCACAAAGAATTACAGAGGTAACAGTACAAAATAAAAATATTTTATTAAAATACATAAATTTTTCTTGTAAAAATACTTGGCGCTGCTAGACCTCGAAATTTTAAATAAATAAATAAACTTATCCTATACTTAATTATAAGCCGCATTATTCGCCGTCGTCACGCACACCTATATCACTCGCTCGCACATACACACCACGCTGATAATCATTTTGTTACTCTTGTCGCATTCTTCTCTGAATTATTTTTATTTATTGTTGTCCTTATTTATTTAAAATTTCGAGGTCTAGCAGCGCCAAGTATTTTTACAAGAAAAATTTATGTATTTTAATAAAATATTTTTATTTTGTACTGTTACCTCTGTAATTCTTTGTGATTAAATCTTTTATTTTATTGAAAAATACATATATAAACTTTGTATTTAAATACAAATTGTATTCCCTCGTTGGATATTTTAATAAAATATTTTTATTTTGTACTGTTACCTTTGTAATTCTTTGTGACCACTAAAAAATACACATGTAAACTTTGTATTTAAATATCTTGTATTCCCTTGTGAAATTTAAATAAAATTTTTTAATCTTATAAAATTGTTATCATACATTCTTTTTTAATTGACACAATGTAAAGATTTTTCAAAGTAGTGCAACATTTATTTTTTGAGGCAATATATATGTTCTCTTTGTAATTGGCGCTGTAATTTAAAAAGATATCATTTCTTTTTTGTAATTGTAATAGATCACTTGAAGCGCGACTCTTCTTTTTGATAAGGTATCACAATTTTGTGATGTGTATCACTTGGGTTATAATTTTTCGGAAATAAAGATACTACTGCTTAGATTTTTTCGAGATTTTTCGAGATATAAAGATTATGTCTACCACTTGTTACTTATATTTTTTCGAGGTATAATACTACCACTTTTTCTTTTTTTGAAGTAACAACATATACACTACTATGCGTGTACTTGGCGCCTTTTTTTTACCGTTTTTTTTAAAAAGGTAATTTTGTACGGATATCACGCCTTTATGTAGTATTACGCATTTTATAAACAGTATGTACAGGGTAAAGCTATTTGGAGGTATAATACTACCACTTTGTTTTTTTCGAGGTAACAACATAAAAGGGTAACAACATAATACATATACACTACTATGCGTGTACTTGGCGCCTTTTTTTACCTTTTTTTTAAAAAGGTAATTTTGTACGGATATTACGCCTTTTTGTAGTGTGTTACGCATCTTAATCTTATAAACAATATACCTTATAATCTTATAAACAGTATATACAAAGTATGAAGCTGAAAGTGTTACAGACTATTATTTCTAAAGAAAACAACAATTTAATATTTTGCTTAGTTTTTTAAAAATAATAATCTGTAACCCTTTTAGTTGTACACCTTGTATATATTTTTGAATTTCAACATAAAACATAATCGCAATATAGCATGATTAATGTTAATAAGTCGTTAACTGTAAAATTTTTTATTTATTTTTATTCGCGTGTCTTACTGAATGTTGTTCGCAATTGTATATATACCGATATCTACAGGTATCGATGTTTTTGATAATTACAGATGGACACCTGTAATACGTGTCTGAAACTTACCTGATTTGTTTATTCTTTTATTTCCTTCAACTAATCACAAATTAATTCTATTTGATAAAAGCAATTCTGTCAAATTTCTCATACATAACGCATCGTTTATAATTTTCTATTAATTATAAATATTAAATAGTACGATATATATATTATGATAACGTAGTTTTTGCTATTCAATTAATTGAATTTTAGAAAAGAAAAAGATTTAAAAGTATATAACTATATGTCAGTCAATAAAGAGACATAGATTACGTTTACATGGCACTGTTGATCGGGTTTTATAACATCGGTAGTTCTTAGGCCAGTCAATCACAACTATTCCATTCTTCTGAAGAATGATTACGATTGGTCTTCCTGACAATTACCGATGTTATAAAACCCGATTAACGGTGTCATGTAAACGTAGTGCAAATTGAATCATATTATATATTTAATTGCCTGCTCATTAAATATAAAGTGCAAACACATAGAAATTGTATATTTTTCTATACTTAAATGCAATAGGAAGAAATAATTAAACAAGTATCCTTGCATAGGAATATTATGCATAATTTTTACAAAACATATTTAAGATTCGCGCAATTAAGATATATATTAAAATTAATAACAATTCTATAAATCTTAGGTATATGTTAATAATACGACATGATCTTTTTAATCATGAAACTTACAAACTAACGGAAAAAGATTCGTATCCTAAATGCTAATAACTTTTCTAATAATACTGAAAATATATAGATAGAAATATATATAATAAATAATAACATAATTAATGATATACAAGGGCTTTTGTCGCGCATATCGATTTTCAATAATGGATAGATATTGTAACAAATACGTTTTACGTTCATTCGAAAACAAATTATGTGTACACATAATAAAAATTGAATGAATTAAAATTATGTGTATACACATAATAAAAATGCGGAATTATTTTTATGTCAGACATAATTTTAATTCAGCCAAATTTATTATGTCAAGACATAATTTTAATTCATCCAATTTTTATTATGTCTAGACATAATTTTAATTTGTCCAGTTTTTATTATGTCTAGACATAATTTTAATTCAACGAATTTTTATTATGTCATGACATAATTTTAGTTCTGCCGCTAGGGAATTTTTAAGTCGATTCTTATGAATCAAGCTTAAATTCGATATCTAGGTATCCCAGGTTGCCGATAACGGGTTACAAATAGTGCGCTCCATAGTTTTCGGTGTCCAGGTGTAATAATACGTTGAATTCGATGTCTAGGTGTCCCACGTTGCCGATGACGAGATCCACATAGTGCGCTCTGTAGTTTTTAGTGTCTACGTGTATTAATACCTCAAATTCAATATCTACGTGTCTTACATTTGGATTTAAAGTTATTAATACACCTAGTCACCAAAAACTACGAAGCGCACTATGTGGACCTCGTCATCAGCAACCTGGAATACCTAGACATCAATTTTAAGGTATTAATACACGTAGACACCGAAAACTACGGAGCTCACTATCTAGACATCGTCATCGGCAACCTGGGACACCTAGACATCGCATTCAACGTACGATTACACCTGGACACTGAAAACTATGAAGCGCACTATCTGGATCCCGTCATCGGCAACTGGGACACGTGGACATCGAATTTAAGGTATTAATACACGTAGACACCGAAAACTACGGAGCGCACTATGTGGACCTCGTCATCGGCAACCTGGAACACGTAGACATCGAATTCAACGTATTATTACACCTGGACACCGAAAACTATGAAGCGCACTATCTGTACCTCGTCATCGGCAACCTGGGATACCTAACATCGAATTCGAGCTTGATTCATAAGAATCAATATACATATATTATATATATACTTAATTTAGCTAAATAGAAATCTTCCTTCTGACCGATAAGTCTATCGACCTTTAATAATTTACCTACTAGATCGTTCGAAATACGCGCGCGATATCGAAACTGGCGATACCTGCGCCGCCAGTGTCGAAAAAGTGAAAGAGACATTTTCTCTGTCACGTGATCACACAGATCGGCGTTAGAAGTATCTTAAAAATAAATTTTCTCATTTGGACTTTGCGTCGCAGTATCTCCGCTCGTAGGGCACGTAGCGGAATATTATGAGAGAAACCCCCCCCTAATTGGACCCCAAGCTATCGATCAAGCCTACTTAGAACTTGATCCGTTCACTCGTTATCGAGATCTCAACATCTCGGTTACTCGCAACCCGTCGCGTCGCGTAAAAGAGTCACGGTGCGGTCTCGCTCCGCGTGTACTTGGCGCGAGACACTACCGTGTCTCTTGATACACTACTATGCGTGTACTTGGCGCTTTTTTTTACCTTTTTTTTAAAAATAGTAGTGAACATTAGGTAGAAATTTTAAAGTCCTGAAAGCCGACAAAACGGCGTGGTGTTAACTTTGCCCCGGACGTCAATTTTCACTTTTGTCACTTCAAAAACTTAAAAATTTTGAAAATATCCAAAAACGATTATCGGATTCATATAAAGCATCAAATTTGTCATGAAAATCACTTACATATAGGTTTGCAACAGTAAAGCTCGATGAAAGAGTAGAAATTTTCAAGAGATCAGAAAAATGCGGCGACAAAATGTATTCTTATGTAATTAATAATTATTTCATTTTTTTTTTTCATTTGTACTACTTTTATCTTTAATTTGCGTGTTTGATCATTAAGCTTCGTTAATTGGTTCGTGAGTTATGATTTTTTTTAAAATAAAACGAGTCGTAAGGTGTTTGCCGCGCCGCGCGCCGCATACTGGCTTCGGACTTTTCTCAATCTTTAGTACCTACGTACAGTACTATCGGTCCTAAAAATATCGGCCTAGTACCAAACGATTCAGAAAAACCCCAAGAATAACTTCTGACACTTCAATAAGTACAGAAAAATTGTTAAGGACACGTTTTTTTATCATTTCAGGCGATTCATAGTGATGATCTGCTACATACGTAAACTTATCTGTCTTTTGAAACTCCAGTTTCCCATCATGATGCCTTCAAAATTACATGCCATAAACTCTATTTTATAGGAAATTTTGTCAGCTTTAATTTCGGTCTCTTGAAGTTTTTTCGTAAAGTTAATAGAAACGGAGATTTTTACAAAAAAAGAAATGATAATGCAATTTTTCCACAATTTATCAAAAATACAGCAATATTCATGAACTTTATTTTTAAATAAAACATACTTTGCGAAGGACTTACACTACTCCAGCACGTTCAGACATATATGAAGTAATGAAAACAAGGTAAAATAAATTTTTAAAAAATTATTATCCATATATTTTTGGACTAAAATGTTAATTTAACAAAAATTGATTTTTTTTTCAATATTTAAACGCCTGTAAATCATCAACGTTTCAATGAAAAAAGGTCTACGACCTCTTATTTTAAAGATAATTAAAATATCTTCAAGAAAAATACATAACATTACTGCCTCCAACCAATTAGAAAAAGTTATTTTTTTAAATGCACTGAAAAATGACATTTCTTCATGTTTTTTGCTCTTAACTTCAAGCTATCTTTACCAAAATGGATTTATGCATACATCAACATGTTCAAAAATTTATTCTCTTTAACTTTTATTTTACATACTATATGTGTACGACCTATACTTTTAGAGTTAATACTGATTTTTACATGCAAAACATCCACTATCAACATAAAATAAAATTGTCTTTTAATTAATAACTCGGCGAATTTGGACCGTACAGAAATGAATAAAAAACAAAATTGTTCATAATTAGATTCTCTACAACTTTTATTTAAAACATTTTTCGATTTGAGAGTCCATTTTCGACATATTAGCGAAAAATGCGCGACGCGCGTACGCGTTTTCGTTGCGTCGCAAAACTACCAGTGTTTAAAAAAATTCTATCTCTGCTCCATTTTGTCGTACAAACTTGAATAAAAAATGAAATTGTGTAAAATTTTGTAAGCTACAATTTTGATATCTACATAAATTTCCGTAAAGTTGATATTTTCCGAATTATTTGCAAAAAACTGATTTTTTGGACCTTTTGGACCCTCCCCTGTCCGCAACGTAGTGTCTACACGTGGGGACTTTTAATATGTTAAATAGTACCCTAAAACAAGCCTGTTTACAAAGTTTCAGCCCAGTCAGTATTATTTCCTCCAAATTTTGTCATTTTACTGGGCTAGAGACAGCATTATGCTTGTCGAGTTGAACTTATATGAATTATATTTCTATTAACAGCAAATTGATTGCAACGTGACAGCATTAATTTGTGAGGGATTTGTGATAGCACGACATGTTGCAGACAACACAACGTACCAATATTGCGGACCGTTTGCTCTTGAAATTGCGTCAACTGATTGCATGTATAAGCAGTCATGTAGCTGTATTTGTGACGTGTTTTATTTCGATGTCAACAATTTACAGCAACTATATGAAAACACATGCAATGCATTAGTTTGCTCAATATGCTCTATTACGCTTGGTTATCTGGGGATATGCATATATATGCTTTCCCAGATAGCAACGTGTCTGCATTGTTGCTGGCATGTTGCCGACAACATAGTAATGTGTTGCTATCAGAATTGTGGCAACTGGGTCCGCATTTGTCGGCAAGTTGATGCTTTCACAATATAACAATTTTGTGTAGCAACTTGTCAGCAACTTTTTGGCAACTTACGCTGCGGTCTAAAATCGTCTGATTAAAAATTCGAGCTGTTGCTGTCATGTTGCTGTAATAATTCTGAATAATTCATAGGATCAACACAATGCTGTCATATTGCTAGCAACGTGAAATAAATTTGATACTGCTTTCTTGCCGACAAATTGCTGGCAATACATATATCCAATGTTGCCTGCGTGTTGGAAGCAAATGAATGGCCAGCGTTATAAGCAATCACAGGTTTGCGCGATTTTGCTCAGACACGCTTTTCTTTCTGGGTCAATTTTCTGCCCAATGTATATCATTCAGATACGTCGTCGTCGTCGTCGTCTTCTTCTTCGCGAAATCTTAAAAAAGTGTTGTCGGTTTGGACTACTGTGCCGCTAGATGACACTCGTCACGAGTAAGTGATAGAGCTCTCTAGATTACAAGAGTAGCGCACAACCCTTCCGCAAACCTAACCACGGACCTAAGGCCGGTCTGTGACTTGTTCTTATATATTCTGTCTCTGTTACTCTCAAATAATAGGTCAAAAATGGCGGGTCGGCAAGATAAAAGGTTTGCGCTACTCTTATAATCTAAAGCTCTAATAAGTGAGAGCCGTGTTAGATGGCAAAGTTTACTGGATTCAAAATTTCTATTATGACCCTGGTAGAAATTGCCTTGCCGGCGCCACGACACTTGTCAGCGCCATGCAAGTTTGCCACGCTACAGCCTTATCTTAAAATACTGAAAAGAACCATATCAGGGCCACACATGTCCGCGCCTAATATGGCATTTACATAACCTAAAATTGAACGGGCGCAGGTTTGAATTTGACTGCGTTTCTAATGTGGCCCACACTTGCGCCACATTAGATGCTGTCGAGATTCTTCTCATTGGCTTTTCTAGATTGATTTCTTATTGTTTTAGAAGCGATCGATCTGCATGTGCGTTAAAATTGAGACAGGATTATTTTATCCTTCACCTGTGCCGCGGCCGAGGTCCTTCGGCTAGCAGGGCTTTACTCATTTATCCGGCAATAAATGATAATAATTAATAATAAATAATAATAAATAATAATAAATAATAATAAATAATAATAAATAATAATAAATAATAATAAATAATAATAAATAATAATAAATAATAATAAATAAATAATTTAGCTCGGCAATAAATAATAAATAATTAAATTAGGCGCCAATCAATTTTAGAAGAACTTATATTATTACGAAATTTTCGCACGAGACGTCACAAAGGGGTTTCCATTAAAACCTAAAAGCAGTATTTTATAAATATTTTTGTAAATATTTTATAACTTTTATTTTATTATACACTTTTACTTATTATTATAAATGCAGTAATCACATTAATTAATAAATTATAGATTTTAATGCATTTTATGCCAGCTCTACATCACTCTTACTAAAAAATACCGTTGAATTATTTGACTATAATTGGCGAAAAAACGATTATAAACTATTGGTGAGACCGATAGTGTTTAATAGGTTTTTCATCAATAATCGAATAGTTCAATAGTATTTTTTTTATAGGGCAGTGTCATGCACGTACCACGTTGAAAACTTGCTAGTCCCATGTCTGCATTATGATAGTACCTTACTCCCGCCATGTTAGCATCGTGGCGCCAGCGGGCAAAACGTGACGATTTTGCGGATGGCGCTTACCAACGTGCCATGCCAGCTTCTGAAGTGGCAGTGTGGCACGCTGGTCAGTGCCATGCAAGCGCCCAGTCTAAATTTCCACCAGGGGAGTTATCATCAAATTTGTATGTACGTGGGGTGGCATGACTCGTATTTTGATACAATTCCGGGATTGAACAGCAACACCTATATAGCCTATATAGGGTTCAAAGGGGTAAAAACAGTTTTCTAACAAAAGAAAAAGAAAGAGTGGTGGGCGGTGGTTGATGTTTGAGGACGGATTGTAGTTCTTGCGAGGGTGGTTCCATAGGGATTAACACAAACCCCTTCCCCTTACTCCTTACTCCTTATCCCTTACTTCTTACCCCTTACCGTATTTAAAAAAAAAAGTGTTGTATACCGGTGTCAGTAGCGCGCGTTTTACCATTGAGAATAGCGCGCGTCATCTAAGGGATTTGCGTCCGCGAGACTAGCAACACAATTAAATCCGCGGATCGCCGATAGGGGAACCGAGCATGTGTGCGGAGCACGCGGGGATCGGAGTCTAACTCCAACCGGCGATATCGAGAGTCACGGAGACTGTTCCTTTTATATTTCATAGATATATTATATCTATCTCTAACCCAGAGTTGTAATAAAGAAAGATACACAACAATTAGGGTTAAAAATTTTGAATTTTAATTAAGGCTTAATTCATACTTAGTTTATCATGATTCGGATTTTGACACAAGTCCGGGATAAAGCAGCAACACCCTGTGGCCTATATAGGGATAAAAAGAAGTAAAAACAGTTTTCCAAGGAAAGAAGGGAAAAGAGTGATAGACGGTGGTTGATGTCTGAGGACGGATTGTAGGCTTTCAATTGTAGTTAGATAGGGATTAATGCCAACTCCCCACCCCTTACTCCTTTTCTTAAAAAGAATTTAAAAATTTCAAATTTTAAATAAGGCTTAATTTATACTTATTGTTAGTTTGTCTTAAATCGGAATTTAGTTTACGTCTAGGGTGGTTACTTCACTCCAATATGCAATATTCAACGCTTGAGCTTGTTACAAACTAGGGAGCAGTCGGGGAAGATGGGCATCTCAAAACGAATGGTAGCCCTCATAAAGCTAGACTCAATGCCGTTGGGCTCATTCCTCTAACCCTCTTTATTTGTGAAGTTATTAATTTTTAAAGTTAAAGGTTGGAGAAGCTTGAAAATAAAAAATGGTCCGATTAAAATAAGATAAAATTTTATAGGTCTTCATGTGGCTGACAAAAAAGGTCCTATAAATTTATTTTCTAAAATTAATAGTTAAAAAGTTATAAAATTTAAAAAAAAATAAAAAATTTACAAAAAAATTTTTTAAAATTATGATAGTAACTTTACGATTTGGATTTTTATTTAAATTCCGAATGGCTAACTCTAACTTACTCGAAAACAAAATGATAAAATGTTTGGGCTTGTTACGAGCGAGAGAGTTATCAAAGAAAGTTGATAACACCTGAGGCCGCACGGTCCATAAGCAAAAACATAATAATAAGTTAGTGAAAGAAAATAAAAAAATATTTATTAGAAACATCGTATTATATTTGTTTAATAATGCAATGTTGTTGAACGGGGATTGTTTCGCCCCGGAGGCAAGATTTGCGATATTGTTACTCGAAGGACCAGAGCGGGGTAAATTTCCCTCACGACTATTGTAACGCAAAAGCAAGGTGCGCTTGCAGCAAAAATAAAGCGTAAAGCGACTCACCGGGATGCGCCGGTTGCCTTGACTTCGCCGGGCTTCGTCCTGTCCAAGCCTCGTGGCCGCCCGGATGGTCTCGTCTGGTCCAACATGCAGGCTAAAGCAAGGCAGGCGCGTGCAAGTAAGCGAAAGCAAGCAGTAGCAAGCGTAGGCAGGAAGTCGTGATCATGCGGCCGGCGCTTCTCAAGATCCTTTGTGTGTGCGTGTGTATGTGTGTGTGTGTGTGTGTGTGTGCCGTAAGACGGCTTGCCGAAAAGTATATGTGCCGTAGGACGGCTTGACGACGAATGTGTGCCGTAAGGCGGCTCTCCAAAGATGTGTTTGCCGTACGACGGCTTGACTGACAATGTATATCCTCTCCGCGGTCCTGCAATGTGCCGCGGGCGAGTAGTTGTTCCCTTTTTGGGGGGAGCGGATGCCGTCGGCGGATGGGCGATGGCAGCACCGATAGGTGAATAACATAATTTTACTGCTTGCGATCCGCCGACGTTTCGCGCCAAATTACAAAGAAAATGATAACTAGACAAATGACGAATTTTAACGATTATTTACAGTTATGTACAAGGCGATACGCCGAACAGTTGTATTATTCTAATGATGAACTGATATTATGTTCGGTATTGAGTAAAGGCCTTTGCAGCAGGGCGGTAACGCACCACCAGGATAAGCGCCGAAGACCGAAGGCGCGCAACTATCGCCACTGCTGGCTGGGCCGATTGCGTGCGAGTGCGGACGTCCTGCGAGGACCGATTGCGAGCAAAAGCGGAGGTCCGGGGAGGAACTGGGGCCGATTGTAAGCAAGGGCGGCGGCCCTGCGAGCCCTGTCGGAGAAAAGGGACCGAGGACTCGATGGATGTGAACGGCCAGCAATCCCGGTAACAAAGTAACGGGCAGTAGCGAGGGCGGAGGGTCGCGTACCGTAACGTAATTTTGAGAGAGGCGTGTGTGATCTGGTATTGAAGATTTACGCGTCATTGTCGTAAATCCTTCGGGATTACCATTAATTAATTTTTAGGTCTGACTTACCCCGCCCATCGCTACCCCGTAAATATATTGTGGGGTGTCCATTTCTTCTCGGCTCAACCGTCGTATAATTGCGTGTAATTTGAGTGTAAGATACTTGTCGCGTAATATGGTAAATCTTTTGCGTGTTCGATTCTTGGTTCGATTGCTTATCATTCCGTCGCGGCCCAACAGTCATTACTGTAACTTGCGCGTTATATTCGGGTGTAATTATATTTGTGTACCATTGCTCCGGCGTTTTAATTGCTGCGCCCGGCGCCTCCCGCGTGAGGCATCAGGATCACGTGCCGAGGGCGTACGTTTAGCGTGGAGCCCGTATACGCGGTGCTCCTTTCGTATATTTGGAGAGGCATACCGAGCGTTTAGATTTGGTGACTAATATTCAGAGTCATATTGAGCGTTTATATTTTGCGGATAATAAATTAAAGCCTTTACGTTTTGCGAATACCATTTAGAGTCTTCACGTTCTGCGAATAATAGTAAGGATCGTTATGTTTTGCGAATAATATTTAGAGTCCGTCCGATTTGCGGGTAATATTTGGAGAATCTTTCGAGTTCTTGTATTTAGCGAATAGCATTTAAAGTCCTATTAAGCGTTTATGTTTTGTGAATAGTCTCTGCGAGTCTCATATAGTTATAGTGTATCTTGTGTTATTCTTGGCGAGTTATATATTATCTTTGGCGTGTTCTGTGGCATATGTCACGAGCCCTCCTTTATATCTCTGGTATTTTGTGAATACAATATCTGATATATTTTTTCCGCAGATTCTTTATTTCTGTTTCGCCTAACCACTGTCAACGTCTTCCAGAGCTGACCTGTCATTGAACTACGACCCTCTAGCCGGAAACTGAGCAGCCGTCGCGATCGGCAGGAGCGTGTTAGAGAGTTGTGTCGATATTAGAGTTAGCATTATTGGGAGTATTAGGTGGTAAACTTAATTCCTGCCGTTTTTTCGTCTCCAAAATTAATTTGTTTTGAAGAAAAGATGAATGAACCTTAATCGAAGTAATTTCCTCCATTTTCTACTACTTTTTCCCATCTCTTTGGCAATAGGGCAATCCCACGACGGTAGAACGCGGTGTCTTTCGAGGCATTTATCTAACCATTTTTGGACTTCTTCGTAACTGGAGAAGTGTGTGTCCGTAAGTGCGTGTTGCATCGACCGGAAAAGATGGTAATCCGACGGTGCCAAGTCTAGAGAGTACGCTGGATGCGGGAGGACTTCCCATTCAAGCTGTAGAAGTGCCTCCTTCACGCTTTTCGCAACATGCGGTCGAGCATTATCGTGCAAAAGAATGACTTTGGGTCGATTGTTGGCTACGGATGGTCTTTTTTCCATCAATTCGTCACTCAATCGGCATAATTGCTGATGGTAGCGATCAGCTGTAACGGTTTTATTTGGACGCAAGAGCTCGTAATACAGCACACCCTTCTGGTCCCACCAAATGCAGAGCAAGGTCTTATGCCCGTGAACATTTTTTTTTGGCGTTGAAGTAAATGGTTGGCCAGGGTCCACCCATGATTTTCTTCGCTTGGGATTATCAAAATAAATCCATTTTTCGTTGCCAGTCACGATACGCCACAAAAAACTCTTTTTTCTTTGCCTGGCAAGCAAAGAAGTCGCGATAGACAAGCGATTCAAAATGGCATTTTCTGACAACTTATGTGGTAGCCATATCCCTTTTTTATGAATTTTTCTCATGGCATGCAAGCGTTTTGAGACGGCCATTGGAGTAACATTTAACGCTTTCGACAACTCTAAAAGCGTTTGAGCTGGATTCTCATCAAGCAATTCTTGCAGCTCAACATCTTCAAATTTTTTTGGCTGTCCGGGACGTTCTTTGTCTCTCACGTCAAAATTACCGTTTCGAAAGCGTTCAAACCAAACTCTACATGTTCTTTCCGATGGAGTTTCGTCACCATATACTTCGGATAATAAGCGATGCGTTTCAGCTGCGGTTTTCTTGAGGTCGAAATAGTGAAGAATCAAATGTCGGAAAAACAGCTTATCGCGGTTCATTTTTAATCAATTGGAAAATCTTTTTGGCGTCAAGAAATCTAATCTGTGAGGACTGAATCACTTTCAGCAATGTCTAAAGTACAAAAAACTTGCGACTTGACCGCCGAAATTCGCCAGCGTTGGAGCTGGCGCCCTCTAGTAGCGAGCGGCAGGAATTAAGTTTACCACCTAATAATTTAGAGTATTAAAAGTATTGAGAGTATTTAGAGTCTTGAGAGTAATTAAAGTTATTGAGAGTACATAGGTGGTGTGGCCTTCTCGTTGTGTCTCGTTTAAATTTTGGTGGAGCGCTCTGCTATCCGATCACGAATAATTATTTCGGCGACGCCGCACTGTCGTATGTACCAGCCGGACCAGCAGACGCCACAGTGGGCTAGATTTTGAAAAAAGTGGACAAAACTCAAAAAATGAAATTTTTTAAAATTGCCTCTAAATCGTATTATCCTACAGAGGGAGCCTCTATACAAGTTTTGACGGAAGGTAAGGCGAGTATCTTCTATACCGGCGCGCCGCGGCGGCTATTAAGCATTTCAAAGATCTGTATTTTTGACACATTCGTGTTGGCGTTATTTTTTATTCAAGTGTGTAATATCAATTCTGTTCAATGGAGGGTGATTCTGAAGGTTTGTACAATATTTGCATATGTTTTGACGTTACTAAATTATAGTGTACAGTAATTTGGAAAAACTGTTTATAAAGTTTATCGCCCACTACCGCCCAGGTTACTTTAATGCTGTTTGCGAAGTCAACACTGTATGGAATCGGAATCAGTTGGATTTGCATGCCAAAACTTGCTTATACGTTTGTAGTACAGAGCAAAGTACATTCGTGCACGCTCTATTTTTCTCGTATGGCATTACAGAACCGACAGGCACTCTCAAGTTGACATCAACAAGGACGGAAATTTTTGAGACTTTAAAAAATTTCCTTCATACAGAACCAACAGAAATGTTGCAAGTTTTACAAGATAAATGGACTAAAAAGACGAAATCTCGTTTCACGATTCATCAAGATGACAAAGAAAATTTGCGAAAAATGTTGTCCAAATTAAAGTCAAAGTGAAAAGAATCCAGAAAAAGAACCGAAGCATTTAAGAAAAAAATTTTGAGTGGTTGGAAACTTCGGTTACTGTCAAAGTGAGTATAGAAAAATTCTCGTTATTTTTTTCTGATAAATAAAACAGATTTATCTACTCTCTGAATCTGAAAAAAGTGAAACTTCACTATTTCGAAGTGGGAGACATTTACGTACTATGTTTTTATTCTAGAACGCTGAGGTGCAGAAAAAAACAGTTCCTGGAGATTCTGGTACACAATCCAAACAATCAAAAAGACCAAGTCGACCTTCAGCAGAGTTCACAAAGGTCAGCGATCGATCTAAACGACGAAAGATCGATAACTTGCGCAAAAATTTCAGCACGGAACAGTTGGCTTACGCTACGCAAAGGAGTCTTCGCTCGTCAAGAGCCACAAAAGCTGCATCTATATTGAAGAACATAACTACAAAATCTCCTACCAGAGCAGCAAAGTATAAGGAGGCTTATAAAATAGCTGAAATTCCACGCCAAACTGAAATGTCAGGTGATGAAGCGTTAGTAGATGTGCTGACAGCTAAATTGACCAAACAACAATATAAGGACATCAGAAGTTCTTTGAAAAGTAAAAATTTTCATGCTTATCCGTCGTACGAAAGAGTCGCGGAGGCTAAAGCTCGCTGTTATCCTTCCAATATAATAGTTACAGAAACCTCTGCAGAGGTCAAATTACAGTCGCTTCTAAATCATACGTGCAGTAGAATACTTTTGACACAAAATGACGTCATAAACTCGATACATCCAGATATTGTTCGTAATTTTAAGTGCATTTGTAAATGGGGTTGTGACGGCAGTTCTGGACACAGCGAGTATAAACAGAAATTTGCTAATGCAGAATTGAACTCTGACAAAAATGTTTTTCTTACGTCTTTAGTTTCCTTGCAAATAGTAGGCTTTGATAACAAAACGAGCAAAGAATGGTGATTTGGAAAAATCCCCGTCCCTCATCACCTCGTTTTTACAGGCCTATTAGATTGCAATTTTTGAAAAAAAATGTCGAATCGACTATAAATGAAGAAAAATACGTAAAAGATGAAATCGTAAACATGACTCCTTTTCAGTGAAATAATCCACAGTCAAAAAGTAGTTGTGAATTTCGAACTTTATTTCACGATGATTGACGGGAAAGTTTGTAATGCAGTAACAGGTACTACCTCGACTATGCGCTGTTATTTATGTAATTCGACTTCAAAACAATTTAACAACATCGAATTAATGAAAACAGTTAATGTTGACTCCACTAAGTTAAGCCTCGGTGTATCTACTCTGCATATGTGGATACGTTTTTTGAATGTTTTTTGCATATTGGGTATAAAAAAGGGATTGAAAAATGGCAGTCACGTAAGGTGTCTGAGGTACAATTAGTAAAGAAGAATAAAGCGAAAATTCAAGAGAGGTTCAAAAAGGAATTGCATTTGAATGTCGACCAACCAAAAGTGGGTTTTGGAAGCAGCAACGACGGCAACACCGCAAGACACTTCTTTGAAAACATCACAGTTTCTGCGAAAATTTTGGGGGTCGATGAAAATTTAATGAGAAGATGTCACACAATACTGCAAGTCATGTCTAGCGGATTTGCAATTGATGTTGTTGCTTTCAAAACCAAATTGTTTAGAAACTGCAGAAATATTTGTCGAAAAGGACTCATGGTATTGTATGCCGACTACAGTCCACAAAGTACTCATCCATGGGCCAGAAATAGTTCAGTGGGCCTCTCTCCCGATTGGTCAGATGTCGGAAAACGTCCAAGAGGCGCGCAATAAAGATATAAAAAAATATGGCAAAAATTTTGCTCGAAAAAGTTCCAGAACATCGACTATGGAAGACGTATTTAATCGACTACTTGTCACTTCCGACCCTTATATTTCAAGCATGGGCCGAAAATACCCAAAAACGAGTAAAAGTTTGTCCGCAGAGGCTTTGAAGTTGTTGTGTAATTACGATCCAAAAACAAGCAAACCAAATGATGCAGTTGAATCGTTTAATAGTAGCGACAAAGATTCCGACTGAGAAATTATGTATTCCTAGTTATTGTAAGTAATAAAACTGTAAAATTTTTGGGATCTCAATATAAAAATAGATAATATGAAAAAAAACTTCACTGTATTTTTTTTTACCATTTTCTTTCTAATAATTATCATTCAGTGACATGAAAAACCTCCTATCACTGAATTTCATAAAATTTGAAGAAATTTACTTAAAAATTTTCTGTTTCATTGTGTCCACTCTTTTTTTTGTAACAGATTTATAATTATCGACACAATAAACCCCAGATCACGGCATTTTATAATAATCGGATAAGTTTTCCGAAAAATGGTCCGCCATATTGGATCCGCATTTTGTTTTTGAACAATTTAATGACAGATTCGTGATCAGCGATATTAAAAACCCTTTACTACTTATTGCAAATATATAAGAGTAGTAATTACATTTTTGTCCACTTTTTTGAAAAACTAGCCCACTGTGGGACGTGACAAAAGCCGCTGTTATAAAGTACAAGATTTTATAAACTATCTCTCAAAATTGCAATAGACTTAATATAAGATGTAGAAGACTTTTAAAATGTATGAAATACAATAACATAATAAAATGAGAAAATATAAAATACAATAGATAGCGTTGTCACGTTTTGTCTGTTGTTCGTCCGTTTTTTGGTCAATGCATTTAACCAATTTACCAGGGATTTGGACAAGTCGTGTGAAAGTTATTATTATTATTATTATTATTACTCGGAACCGAAAAGATATCTGAGTTTATAAGTTTCGTAACAAGGATCACTTTTATCTATCTGATTGTAATTAGGATAATCAATGTCGGAGTCGACAGGAATAGGTTTAAATGAAGGTGCGTTTTCTAGTTGTTGCAATTCCTGGAGGAAAGGGAAAGGATCTCGATTATAAGTAACAGCTTGTTTGATCTGGAACCTAATTTGTTTGATTTGAACTTATCTACCTCCTTTTTTCATCATTCAACCCGAGTTCTCGAAAATGAATTTTAAGCTCGCCACACTCTTTGTCAGCGCTCAAAGCTAATCCGCCATACTCTTCGTCAGCATAAAGGCCAAATTCACTTTCGGGAATTAATAACGATTATTGCGATTTCTAAGAATCAACTCCGTAATCGCCACGCCTTTCGGCAGCGAAAGTACCAGTTCGCCATACTCTTCGTCAGCGCCCAAAACAGATCGCCACGCTCTTTGTCAGCAAAAACTGCGAGTCAAAACTCAGAAGCGATTGTTTGAGAATTTAATTTAATACGAGATGAGATTCTAGATTTCGAGCTTATTCCTTTTTCAAACTTATCTTACCTTTATTCTTAGATTTTAGTACAAACTGATGAGTTGTGCGTAAAGCGCGGTCTTAAAGTATAAAAGTACAGAGATTAAGTCCCGGAATCAAGCGCGAATGCTCGGACTTGAACATACAGTCGAATCTCTCACCACGCCACATATAACATCAACATCCTCCTTTAGAAAAGCTCCCTTTTTGCTCCAATTATCACAATACATAAAATAATAAAATTAGAAAGAAACGTCATTAGGCTGTCGAGCCTGCTCACAAATAAAATTTCTTTATATTACTCGATATTTAGCCTATTTTGAGTGCTTTTTTATTCTCGCTTATTAATAATTCGATGGACTGAAACGGTCTGATGACCTCCCTCTGTTTGATCTACATCTACGTGGTGTTAGTAACTTTACTCGAGTTTATGCGGAACATTGAACTGCTGGTTGTAGCGCTCTGGCTGACGTACATATCAGGTGATGTACCGGACGGTACATTTCTTGGAGTTTCCTGCAGCGTCGTGATTAACGTTTCTTGGCAGGACCCGTCTGCTCAAGTTCACCGACGAATTGCTCATAATCGATGTCATTTCTGACTTTCCGAACTGAAAGCAGAAACGCACGGTCCCTGCGAACGACGCTAGCAGTTGATTTGACCTTATAGGACTTTGGCTCCGTAACACGGCGTAGGGTAAAAGGGACAGTTCTGTATCGGGGATCTCAGGGGGGAGCGGACCGGGAGGGACTCGCAGCCGAGAGGTCTGCGGGAAGGGGGGACTCTAGCGCCGCCGTCCTTCGAGGAGGTGCGGGGGGGGATGGTCTGCGTTCCTACCATAGAGTTGAGGGAGAGGGGGAGGGGGAGGGGGGAGGGGTGGTGGGTGGTCTGCGTTTCCAGCATGGAGAGAGGGGGGGAAGAAACTCGTGGGCGAGGGTCTTAGGGTTGGAGGGGGGAAGGGACTCGCTGCCGAGGGGTCTGCGGGGAGGGGGGACTTTAGCGCCGCCGTCTTCCGAAGAGGTGCGGGGAGGGGGATGGTCTGCGTTCCTATCATAGGGTTGAGGGGGAGGAGGGAAGGGGTGGTGGGTGGTCTGCGTTTCCAGCATGGAGGAAGGGGGGAAGGAACTCGTGGGCGAGGGTCCTAGGGTTAGAGGGGGGGAAAGGGACTCGTGGCCGAGGGTCCTAGGGTTGGAGGAGAGGGGAGATCAGGCGAGCGCGTCGGGGCATGTTCGTATAAACAAATGCCGCCTCGCGTCGATGTTCGGCGGATAGTATTTATAAACAGATGTCATTTCACACTTCAAAATACGAGCGAGCGCCTATGACAGGCGGCTATAATTTATGACCTGCGACTAGTGTGACGCCGCGGTCCTTTTCACTTTTCTGTCTAGGAAGAATCGCTTATCGGGGTTTCGCGGTGCCATTCGGTTATGACGTAGCGTGTTACAAAGGAAAGCGCCGATGACAAGCTGCTAAATTTTATAAACACTAGACGGCATAAGTGCAGCAACGCGACTCAATTTCTATGGGTATCATCCCACACTGCGAATGGTCGAGCATCGATGGTCGACGTAGGTACTCGACCAAAAATTTTATGATTTAACCGTCGCGGTCTCTCTTTATTTTTCTGTCTAGGAAGAGTCGCTTATCGGGGTTTCGCGGCGCCATTCGGTTATGGCGTAGCGTGTTACAAAGGCAAGCGCCGATGACAGGCTGCTAGATCAAGAAACACGGTAGTGTCTTGCGCCAAGTACACGCGGAGCGAGACCGCACCGTGACTCTTTTACGCGACGCGACGGGTTGTGAGTACCCGAGATGTTGAGATCTCGATAACGAGTGAACGGATCATCAAGTTCTAAGTAGGCTTGATCGATAGTTGGGGTAAAAATAAAAGGGGTATCTCCTATAAAATTTTCCGCTACGTGCCCTACGAGCGGAGATATTGCGACGCAAAGTCCAAATGTGAAAATTTTTTATTAAGATACTCCTAACGCCGATCTGTGTGGTCACGTGACAGAGAAAATGTCCCTTTCACTTTTTTGACACTGACGGCGCAGGTATCGCCAGTTTCGACATCGCGCGCGTATTTCGAACGATCTAGTAGGTAAATTATTAAAGGTCGATAGACTTATCGGTCAGAAGGAAGATTTCTATTTAGCTAAATTAAGTATATGTATAATATATATTGATTCTTATGAATCAAGCTTGAATTCGATGTTTAGGTATCCCAGTTTGCCGATGACGAGGTACAGATAGTGCGCTTCATAGTTTTCGGTGTCCAGGTGTAAAAATACGTTGAATTCGATGTCTACGTGTTCCAGGTTGCCGATGACGAGGTCCACATAGTGCGCTCCGTAGTTTTCGGTGTCTACGTGTATTAATACCTTGAGTTCGATGTCCACGTGTCCCAGGTTGCCGATGACGGGATCCAGATAGTGCGCTTCATAGTTTTCGGTGTCCAGGTGTAATCGTACGTTGAATGCGATGTCTAGGTGTCCCAGGTTGCCGATGACGATGTCTAAATAGTGAGCTCCGTAGTTTTCGGTGTCCAGGTGTAATAATACGTTGAATACGATGTCTAGGTGTCCCAGGTTGCCGATGAGGAGGTCCACATAATGCGCTTCGTAATTTTCGGTGTCCAGGTGTAATAATACGTTGAATTCGATGTCTACGTGTTCCAGGTTGCCGATGATGAGGTCCACATAGTGCGCTCCGTAGTTTTCGGTGTCTACGTGTATTAATACCTTGAATTCGATGTCCACATGTCCCAGGTTGCCGATGACGGGATCCAGATAGTGCGCTTCATAGTTTTCGGTGTCCAGGTGTAATCGTACGTTGAATTCGATGTCTAGGTGTCCCAGGCTGCCGATGACGAGGTCCACATAGTGCGCTCCGTAGTTTTTGGTGTTTACGTGTTTTAATACCTTGAATTCGATGTCTACGTGTTCCAGGTTGCCGATGACAAGGTCCACATAGTGCGCTTCGTAGTTTTTGGTGACTAGGTGTATTAATAACTTTAAATCCGAATGTAAGAAACGTAGATATTGAATTTGAGGTATTAATACACGTAGACACCGAAAACTACGGAGCGCACTATGTGGATCTTGTCATCGGCAACGTGGGACACCTAGACATCGAATTCAACGTATTATTACACCTGGACACCGAAAACTATGAAGCGCACTATTTGTAACCCGTTATCGGCAACCTGGGATACCTAGACATCGAATTCAAGCTTGATTCATAAGAATCGACTTAAAAATTCCCTAGCAGCAGAACTAAAATTATGTCATGACATAATAAATATTCGTTGAAATAAAATTATGTATAGACATAATAAAAACTGGACAAATTAAAATTATAGACATAATAAAAATTGGATGAATTAAAATTGTCTTGACATGATAAAAATTGGATGAATTAAAATTATGTCTGACATAAAAATAAGTCCGCATTTTTATTATGTTTATACACATAATTTTAATTCATACAATTTTTATTATGTGTACACATAATTTGTTTTTGAATGAACGTAAAACGTATTTGTTACAATATCTATCCATTATTGAAAATCGATATGCGCGACAAAAGCTCTTGTATATCATTAATTATGTTATTATTTATTATATATATTTTTATCCATATATTTTCAGTATTATTATTGTTACATTAGAAAAATTATTAGCATTTAGGATACGAATCTTTTTCCGTTAATTTGTAAGTTTCATGATTAAAAAGATCATGTCGTATTATTAACATATACCTAAGATTTATAGAATCGTTATTAATTTTATTATATATATCTCAATTGCGCGAATCTTAAATATGTTTTGTAAAAATTATGCATAATATTCCTATGCATGGATACTCGTTCAATTATTTCTTCCTATTGCATTTAAGTATATAGAAAAATATACAATTTCTATGTGTTTGCACTTTATATTTAATGAGCAGGCAATTAAATATATAATATGATTCAATTTGCACTACGTTTACATGACACTGTTAATCGGGTTTTATAACATCGGTAGTTGTCAGGAAGACCAATCGTAATCATTCTTCAGAAGAATGGAATAGTTGTGATTGACTGGCCTAAGAACTACCGATGTTATAAAACCCAATCAACAGTGCCATGTAAACGTAGTCTATGTCTCTTTATTGACTGACATAGTTATATACTTTTAAATCTTTTTTTTTTTTCTAAAATTCAATCAATTGAATAGCAAAAACTACGTTATCATATTATATACTTTTGGTACGTAGTGTGCAAATGTATTTTGAAATGAAGATTATATATTTTCTACTGAATTATTTACACTCACGTGCGGTTTCAGAGAATCATTTTTCGCCAACTCAAATGTTCCTACTCAACTGTCAAAATATGAAAAATAATTTTATCTAGTTGTGACATTTGCTTGAATTCCCGAAATAATTTTCAAGGATGTGAGTACAAATATATATATCGTACTATTTAATATTTATAATTAATAGAAAATTATAAACGGAGCGTTATGTATGAGAAATTTGACAGAATTGCTTTTATCAAATAGAATTAATTTGTGATTATATGAAAGTGTTCCGGATTGGGGCGAGTTCACACGCTCTGCAAGCCCTTCGCGACGGATAAAGAGGCGCTACCGCGATCCCGTTCTTATCGGTTGCGTGCGCGATTCCAGGAGCGCCTCGCGACCAATCAAATTGCGCGAGCGCTCGAACATCGACCCGCATATCTATCAAAATCGATTAGCATGGTTCTTCATCCTCGCGTCGCGGCGCCGCCGGAAGCGCTAAGGAGTAAGTAGAGTACGTCTGTAGCCGGCCAGTGAACCACACGTGTCCGTCTCTGCAAAGCTAAAAGTGTCGAACCGGGTGGTGGGCCACGCGACAAGATCTCCGCTCGTTCCGCGACAAGATCTCCGCTCGCGCCGACAGGATCTCAGCTCGTGCCGCGACAACTCTGGCTCGCGTCGACTCGAGATCCGGGCTCGTACCGCGACAAGATTTTCCGCTCGCGCCGCGACAAGATGTCCGCCATAAGCCTGCCATCCCGCGTGTCGTGATAAGACGCCCGCTCGTAACACGATAAAGTGGTTCACCGCGTCGACTCACACTCTCCGTCGTCCCGCGCCGGACAGTATATTCAATCTCGCCGCGTGCGAGTGATCTGCGTCGTGCTCGGCCGTCACTCCCCGCGGGAGAATCGTTCTATCTCGCGAGCTGCGAATGATCTGCGTCGCGCTCGGCCGTCATCCCTCGCGAGAGTTTCCGTGCAACTTCGCGGGTTGCGAGTGATTTGCGCTGCCTTCAGCCGTCCCCCTCGCGAAGTTCAAGTTCAATCTCGCCAAATGTGAGTGATCTGCGCCGCGCTCGGCCGTCACCCTTCGCGAGAGTTTAAGGATAATCTTGCGGGTTGCGAAGGATCTGCGCCGTCGGCCGTCTCCCCTCGCAAGAGAAACCAAGATACCACGTTGTGCGGGTAAAGTGCCGTGTTCGGTCGTTTTACCGCGCGCAAGACATTCCGCGATTAGTTCTGTAAGCGCCTCGTGCGCCGTGCGCCGTTATCGGCCATGTTGGTGTAAGACATTCAACGATCATCTCTGTGAGCGCCTCGTGCGCCGTGCGCCGTTCTCGGCCATATTGGTGTAAAGCCGCCGTGTCACCGTTTGACACGGCCATTCGAATAACAAGTGTCAGCAGTGTGGTGTTCACGTGAACGTGTTTGTGACACCTCAGCGAATAAAGACCTTCTCTCACAGTACAAATAATACGAGTTGAATTGACTGAATGTGCCTGTTCCGCGATCCTACGATCCTACCGCGCACCTAAACGGAGCGCGAACCACCCTACCCCGCACCGCATTGAAACGAGTCTGGCGCCAGCCCAGAGGAGTTTCTGGTCCTTCGAGATGAAACAAACTGGTCCTTCGAGCCGGATGGGGGATCGTACCGGATCAACATCACTACAAACGCATTGACAGTTAGCTGCATACGAGTCAGATCTCCGCTGACAAGGAGCATCAGGCTCGCGCATTGTGACAATCAGTGAAGTGCCGCGGTGAGTTTGCTATCGCGCTATCACGATGGAAGCCGCGCTCGCCCGGCAACATACGAACTTCCATTCAGTATCTCGGGCGCTCATCAATTTTAAGAAGACGGCCAAGGCGAAATACACACCCGCGTCGATAAGGGCACGCATAGCTTCGCTCAAGGAAATCTGGGCGCAGTGTCTTGAGTGCCACGCCGTGCTTCTACAATTGTGCTCCGCAGAAGAAAAGGACACTCTCCCCTACTTTCGAGAACACCAGCTCGACGATCATGACTGCCTCTACCAGGAAACGCTCGACTACATGGCTGACTGTCTGGAGGAGGTGGAGCCATTTGTGAGTCCAAGCAGAACGATGAATTCGACCCTCGCGCACCCCGAAACGTCATCGTTCTCGCTACGCCATCTTCCCCCAATTAAACTACCGCCGTTCTCGGGTAAACCCGACGAATGGGAAACCTTTCGCGATCGCTTTCAAGCACTAATAATCGACAATAGAGAATTATCCGAATTTACTCGCATGCACTTTCTTGTCGCGAGCCTAACCGGAGAGGCTAGTCAAGTTATCGCGCGTATCAAGGTTACCGCAGATAACTTCGCCCTCGCTTGGCGATCATTAAAGACGCGATACGAGAATAGAAAACGATTAGTCGAGATTCATATAGCCGCACTGTACAATCTCCCGATCGTGAGTCGCGAATCAGCTTCCGAACTCCATGCGCTGCGCGATAAGGCGGAGCAAGCGGTGTCAGCGTTAATGAATCTTGACAGAACTCCCGAAGATATCATGAATGATATGTTGGTCTATTTTGTCACGCTAAAACTTGATCCCGCTACGCGTCGAGCGTGGAAGCTGAGGATCGGTGAGAGCGATAAACCACCCGCATATGCAGATCTCGACCGGTTTCTGTCCTCCCGCGCTCTCGCTCTCGAAGAGATTCATCCGCGGGACTCAACCACGCTCAATCGTGGCTCGAAAGTTACGAGCGCAACCGCCTCCACGAGTGAGATATCGCCGTGCTCATTGTGTGATCAACCGCACGCTCTATTTAGATGCCCTCAGTTTGCCTCCCAAACTCCGCTTTAGCGACGGGAGTTTGTAAAACAATCACGACGCTGTTTTAATTGCTTGAGTATCGGGCATTCAGTCAACGCATGCAATAGTCGATATTCCTGTCAGAAATGCCAGCAAAAGCATCACACAATGATCCACGTCGATGCGACGAAAACGTCACCCGCTAACGTAGCTACCGTCGCTATCGAGATGCAGCCAGAAACCACCGAGGTATCGAGCGTCGCCACGTTATCGTCAATCTCAACGGCAGCGGTGCCAATTCCGGTATTGCTTTCCACCGCGAAGGTCACCGTGCGCTCCCCGTCCGGACGAGCGTTAGTCGTCAGAGCCTTGCTGGATGGTGGGTCGGAACTGACGTTTATTACGGAAAGAACCGCTCAAACGTTACGCTTAGAGCGTATACGGGCTCATACGTCGACGTCAGGCCTCAACTGCGCTGACACGGGCATATCTCGATCAGCGGCATTGATTCACATTTCCCCACGCGATAGTCTGAATCCGACGTTTACTACAGTCGCGTACATATTGAAATCATTAACTAGATACGCTCCCAGAAACACTCCATCCACGGTTGAGTGGAAGCATCTCGCGAATTTAAAACTCGCCGATGACGATCCGACGGGCTCGTCTCCGATCGAGCTTATTATCGGATCGGATCTCTACGATAAAATTCTGGTTAACGCGAAACACGGAGCAGCCGGTCAACCAGGCGCGATTCCGACGCACTTCGGTTGGGTGCTCTCGGGAGTCACCTCCATGCAGCATCAATCTTCACACAACCTCCATTCCGTTGTCGCTCTCTATTGCACTCTCGACGAAGAAGTGCGAAAATTCTGGGAGGTCGAAGAAATTCCCTCTCGGTCGTATCTACCTTCCGACGACATACGATGCGAAGAGCACTTTCAGGCGACTCATTCGCGCACCGCTGACGGGCGCTATACCGTGCGACTTCCCTTTCGAAGGGGTCCACCAATTGATATCGGGCAGTCTCGGGATATCGCGGAACGACGACTCAAATCGTTGAGTCGAGGCTCAGCCGGAAGTAAAACGCGAGTACTTCGAATTTCTCACGGAGTACGAGAAACTCGGACACATGAAGGAAGTGCCCCCAGCAGACAGCTCGCAGTCGCAGGTCGTTTACATACCGCATCACCCAGTAATTCGAGAAACAAGCTCCACCACGCGATTGAGAGTCGTGTTCGACGCTTCAAGTCATACGACCAACGGCACTTCTTTAAACTCTCATCTCCTCACCGGTCCAAAACTGCAGACAGATTTATCGTCCGTGTTATTGCGGTGGCGGCAGCACAAGTACGTTTATACGGCGGACGTAGCGAAAATGTATCGTCAGATCTTGGTAGACTCTCGCGATCGAAACTATCAGCGAATTTTATGGATCGACGAAGATCGGAATACGCGAGAGTATCAGTTACTCACGGTCACATACGGCACCGCGTCAGCGCCATTCCAAGCGCTTCGCGTTAAGGATCAACTCGTCAGCGACGAAGGGAAATCATTCCCCCTCGCGGTCCCTGTATTGACGGACGACATCTACGTCGATGATGTCTTGTTCGGAGCGGACGATGTGTTTCGACTGAGTCAGATTCGTGATCAGGTGTGTGGCCTTTTGAGGAGGGGCGGTTTCGAGTTGAGAAAATGGGCGAGCAACAAAGCAGAGCTTCTTTCACATATTCACTCAGGAGACCACGGTCTGGCTTGTAATAAAGTCTTGACGGCCGACGACCGCCTAACGATACTTGGAATTACGTGGAATCCCGCTCGCGACACCTTTCAATTCAATGTGACCTTGCCCAGCGCTGTTCCGAGTACAAAGCGCGCTATTTTATCGACGATCGCGAGGCTGTTCGACCCTCTCGGATGGGTTACGCCAGTAATCCTTGCCGCAAAGGTTTTCCTCCAACAATTATGGCGTACGAAATTGGATTGGGATGAAACACTCCCCGAGCATGCCTTAAGACGGTGGGAGGTAATCTACAACGCACTCCCTCATCTCCAAACCTTCGCGCTCGCGCGTTGGACGGGTCTCGACTCCGATACCGCGCACATAGAAATACACGGATTTTCCGACGCGTCCACCGTCGCTTATGCCGCGGTCGTTTATTTGCGTGTGACCGCCGCTTCTGGAAGGATTACAACTACGTTGCTGATCGGTAAATCGAAGGTCGCGCCGATAAAGCCACTCACGGTACCCCGCTTGGAGTTGTCCGCTGCACTCTTGTTGGCCCGTCTTGTCGAGTTCGCGCGCGAGTCTCTCAAACTGAAAGCGGCCCGGTGTCATTGTTGGACCGATTCAACCGCCACTCTCGCGTGGCTTAACAAGCATCCCTCTCAGTGGAAGACATTCGTCGCGCATAGGGTCGCCGATATCCAAAAACGAGTGCCGGACGCCCAGTGGCATTACGTCCCTACACGCGAAAATCCCGCCGATTGCGCGTCGCGGGGCCTGCTCGGGACCGAGCTGCAGTCGCACGATCTGTGGTGGAACGGTCCATCTTGGCTGTCGCTTGCTCCCTCAGAGTGGCCTAACAGTGAAGCGCCTCCAGTCGACGAAGGTCAGCTCGAGGCCAAATCTCTCGTAACGCTCTTAACTCCGTCCTCTGATTCGTCGTCTCTCGCGTTGCGCTACTCCTGGTGGCCAAGGCTCGTGCGCGTCACCGCCTATCTCCAGCGATTCATCGCTCAATGCAGGCAAAGAATTCACAAGCGCAACGACGACATCCCGTGCTCACGCTCAATCACAGCCGACGAATTCCGAAGAGCACGCGACTTCTGGCTAAGAACCGTCCAAGCAGAAGTCTTTCCTACCGAGTTAACGTTACTTCGACAAGGGAAGACGCTTCCTTCGAACAGCCCGATCTCATCCTTACACCCGTATCTCGATTCGGATGAATTAGTTCGAGTGGGCGGAAGGCTCGAACATTCTCCGCTTCCATTGAACTCTAAACATCCTATATTATTAGCCGCTCACCCGATCGTCACGTTAATCGTACGCTATACGCATTTAATTTTGCTGCACGCCGGCACGCAGCTCACATTAACGAACCTACGACAAGAATTCTGGATTCTGCGATCCAGAAGTGTGGTTAAGTCAATTATTTATCGGTGCGTGGTCTGTGCGAGGCAAAGAGCAAATACGCCGTCACAACTCATGGGTCAGTTGCCTTCTGACCGGGTCTCAGCTCCAACGCGAGCGTTTCTCCACTGCGGAGTGGACTACGCGGGTCCGGTCGCCACTCGTGCTTCCGCCGGTCGCGGAATCACGTCTCGTAAGGCGTATATAGCGGTCTTTGTCTGCCTCGCTTCTCGAGCGATACACCTCGAGCTCGTCAGCGACTATTCCACTCCCGCGTTCTTAAACGCATACACTCGATTCTGTGCTCGACGGGGCCTTCCTGAAGTCGTCTACTCAGATAACGGCACGACGTTTGCAGGCGCCGATAAGGAATTAACTCGAGCATATTTAACCGCCATTCGCGATACAGACGTCCTTAATAAAATATCGTCTGATCGAGTCTCCTGGAAATTCATCCCGCCTCACGCTCCACATTTCGGCGGCTTGTGGGAGGCCGGAGTGAAAAGTGTGAAGCATCACTTACGACGCGTACTCGGGCCTCACACGCTGACGTTCGAAGAATTCACGACGCTCCTGTGTCGCATCGAAGCGTGCCTCAATTCGCGACCTCTCGCGCCGTTGACCGACTCGCTCGATGAGTACGAGGTACTCACACCCGGCCATTTTTTGATCGGGTCAGCGCTTACGACCAGTCCCGAGCCCTCCGTTCTCCGTGTAAACGAGAATCGACTTTCGCGATGGCAAGTAGTGCAAAGCATGACGGAGCGTTTCTGGAAGGTCTGGCAGACCGACTACATTAACACGCTGCAACAGCGAAAGAAGTGGCGTTCTGAGCAACCGTCGATTCAGTCTGGCTCTATTGTCTTGATTAAGAATCAGCTACTCCCTCCATGCAAATGGGAACTCGGTAGGGTCACTCACTGTCACGCGGGCTCTGACGGACTTGTCCGCGTTGTATCGGTTAAAACTGCGCATTCCGAGTATAAGCGTCCTATCACAAAGTTGTGTTTGCTTCCCATCGAGATTGAGTCGACAACGGATCGTGTCACTCAACCCCGATCCCAGTCACGTTAGATATAAGGCCCCTGTAAAGATTCCGTTTAGTTGTAACGTTCCATTTAATTTGAGATTCCGTTTAGTTGTAACGTCCCGCCTTGCTGTAAAGTTCCGCGTAGTTTAAAGTTCCATGACCGAGTTGTAATGTCGACTCGCGTTTCACCTGAATCGCGTTAGTTGAGTACTCAATTTCAATCTGCAACTTTCAAGCCACGTGTCATTGTGCCACGCCAATTCGATGTGCATTAAGTAATGGCGTTAAGTTTAAGTTGCGTTTAAGTTAAGACATAATTGCGTTACGATTGAGCCGCATAAAGTTAAGTTGCGTAATCTAGCCCAAGACGAGATGCCATGGCGGGCGGCACAGCCCCAGGCATTCTCGTTTGCTATCGCGAACTCTCTCCTCAGTCCGTGCGGCCGCACCCCTCGAAGCGTGGTTCAGCCAAATTCTCCGCTCGCGCCGACAGGATCTCAGCTCGTGCCGCGACAAGTCTAGCTCGCGTCGACACGAGATCCGCGCTCATACCGCGACAAGAATTAAATTTTTCGAAACGAACGTTTCGAGGCGGGCGGTATGTTCCGGATTGGGGCGAGTTCACACGCTCTGCGAGCCCTTCGCGACGGATGAAGAGGCGCTACCGCGATCCCGTTCTTATCAGCTGCGTGCGCGATTCCAGGAGCGCCTCGCGACCAATCAAATTGCGCGAGCGCTCGAACATCGACCCGCATATCTATCAAAATCGATTAGCATGGTTCTTCATCCTCGCGTCGCGGCGCCGCCGGAAGCGCTAAGTAGTAAGTAGAGTACGTCTGTAGCCGGCCAGTGAACCACACGTGTCCGTCTCTGCAAAGCCAAAAGTGTCGAACCGGGTGGTGGGCCACGCGACAAGATCTCCGCTCGTTCCGCGACAAGATCTCCGCTCGCGCCGACAGGATCTCAGCTCGTGCCGCGACAACTCTGGCTCGCGTCGACTCGAGATCCGGGCTCGTACCGCGACAAGATTTTCCGCTCGCGCCGCGACAAGATGTCCGCCATAAGCCTGCCATCCCGCGTGTCGTGATAAGACGCCCGCTCGTAACACGATAAAGTGGTTCACCGCGTCGACTCACACTCTCCGTTGTCCCGCGCCGGACAGTATATTTTAAAACGAGACTTCAGTGCTCTTCAGTTAAAAGTTAAGCGCCGTGTTCGGCCGTATTCAATCTCGCCGCGTGCGAGTGATCTGCGTCGTGCTCGACCGTCACTCCCCGCGGGAGAATCGTTCTATCTCGCGAGCTGCGAATGATCTGCGTCGCGCTCGGCCGTCATCCCTCGCGAGAGTTTCCGTGCAACTTCGCGGGTTGCGAGTGATCTGCGCTGCCTTCAGCCGTCCCCCTCGCGAAGTTCAAATTCAATCTCGCCGCGTGCGAGTGATCTGCGTCGTGCTCGGCCGTCACTCCCCGCGGGAGAATCGTTCTATCTCGCGAGCTGCGAATGATCTGCGTCGCGCTCGGCCGTCATCCCTCGCGAGAGTTTCCGTGCAACTTCGCGGGTTGCGAGTGATCTGCGCTGCCTTCAGCCGTCCCCCTCGCGAAGTTCAAGTTCAATCTCGCCAAATGTGAGTGATCTGCGCCGCGCTCGGCCGTCACCCTTCGCGAGAGTTTAAGGATAATCTTGCGGGTTGCGAAGGATCTGCGCCGTCGGCCGTCTCCCCTCGCAAGAGAAACCAAGATACCACGTTGTGCGGGTAAAGTGCCGTGTTCGGTCGTTTTACCGCGCGCAAGACATTCCGCGATTAGTTCTGTAAGCGCCTCGTGCGCCGTGCGCCGTTATCGGCCATGTTGGTGTAAGACATTCAACGATCATCTCTGTGAGCGCCTCGTGCGCCGTGCGCCGTTCTCGGCCATATTGGTGTAAAGCCGCCGTGTCACCGTTTGACACGGCCATTCGAATAACAAGTGTCAGCAGTGTGGTGTTCACGTGAACGTGTTTGTGACACCTCAGCGAATAAAGACCTTCTCTCACAGTACAAATAATACGAGTTGAATTGACTGAATGTGCCTGTTCCGCGATCCTACGATCCTACCGCGCACCTAAACGGAGCGCGAACCACCCTACCCCGCACCGCATTGAAACGAGTCTGGCGCCAGCCCAGAGGAGTTTCTGGTCCTTCGAGATGAAACAGAAAGAAATAAAAGAATAAACAAATCAGGTAAGTTTCAGACACGTATTACAGGTGTCCATCTGTAATTATCAAAAACATCGATACCTGTAGATATCGGTACATATACAATTGCGAACAACATTCAGTAAGACACGCGAATAAAAGTAAATAAGCTTCATACCTTGTATATCCTGTTTATAAGATTATAAGATATATTGTTTATAAGATTAAGATGCGTAACACACTACAAAAAGACGTGATATCCGTACAAAAATACCTTTTTAAAGAAAGGTAAATAACGGCGCCAAGTACACGCATAGTAGTGTATATGTATTATGTTGTTACCCTGTTATGTTGTTACCTCGAAAAAAACAAAGTGGTAGTATTATACCTCCAAATAGCTTTACCCTGTACATACTGTTTATAAAATGTGTAATACTACAAAAAGGCGTGATATCCGTACAAAATTACTTTTTTAAAAAAAAGGTAAAAAAAGGCGCCAAGTACACGCATAGTAGTGTATATGTTGTTACCTCAAAAAAAGAGATAGTGGTAGTATTATACCTCGAAAAAATATAAGTAACAAGTGGTGGACATAATTTTTATATCTCGAAAAATCTCGAAAAAATCTAAGCTGTAGTATCTTTATTTCCGAAAAATTATAACCCAAGTGATACACATCACAAAATTATATTACCTTATCAAAAAGAAGAGTCGCGCTTCAAGTGATTTATTACAATTACAAAAAAGAAATGATATCTCTTTAAATGATATCTCTTTAAATTACAGCGCCAATTACAAAGAGAACATATATATTGCCTCAAAAAATAAATGTTGCATTACTTTGAAAAATCTTTACATTGTGTCATTAAAAAAGAATGTATGATAACAATTTTATAAGATTAAAAAATTTTATTTAAATTTTACAAGGGAATACAAGATATTTAAATACAAAGTTTACATGTGTATTTTTTAGTGGTCACAAAGAATTACAGAGGTAACAGTACAAAATAAAAATATTTTATTAAAATATCCAACGAGGGAATACAATTTGTATTTAAATACAAAGTTTATATATGTATTTTTCAATAGAATAAAAGATTTAATCGCAAAGAATTACAGAGGTAACAGTACAAAATAAAAATATTTTATTAAAATACATAAATTTTTCTTGTAAAAATACTTGGCGCTGTTAGACCTCGAAATTTTAAATAAATAAATAAACTTATCCTATACTTAATTATAAGCCGCATTATTCGCCGTCGTCACGCACACCTATATCACTCGCTCGCACATACACCACGCTGATAATCATTTTGTTACTCTCGTCGTATTCTTCTCTGAATTATTTTTATTCATTGTTGTCCTTATTTATTTAAAATTTCGAGGTCTAGCAGCGCCAAGTATTTTTACAAGAAAAATTTATGTATTTTAATAAAATTATTTTATTTTGTACTGTTACCTCTGTAATTTTTTGTGATTAAATCTTTTATTCTATTGAAAAATACATATATAAACTTTGTATTTAAATACAAATTGTATTTCCTCGTTGGATATTTTAATAAAATATTTTTATTTTGTACTGTTACCTCTGTAATTCTTTGTGACCACTAAAAAATACACATGTAAACTTTGTATTTAAATATCTTGTAT